>VCHN02000014.1:51870308-51985641 GCA_007115665.2 Sequoiadendron giganteum
GGATGCCCAACAAGAATCTCTGAGGGAGCCATGTGGAGTGCACCAAGTGAAGGAAATTATGAGACAGGCCTAGTTTGGAAAGCAGCCAAAGACAACCGTGTGGCATGCAGATGGAGACCGGCGAAAGGCGAAGCGATATGAAAAGAAGAAATCTTCACAAGGAAGCCATGTGGAGCATGCCGAGGGCAATGAGCACTCAAAAGGTAAGGCACAACCGCAAAGATAAAAATAAAAAATTGCAAGGGCTTGGCAGTTTTTTGTGGAACAGTTTGGTGACTCAGAGGGGCATTTCGCTCATGGAATGAAGAACCCCAGAAACTTTGGTCTAGCATCCCAAAAATTCTCACAACCTCGAGAGGGCAGCCTACAGACCGGTCTAGACTTCGTTTGATGGTGCAGAGAGAGTTCACAGATTCTCACGAGCTAGCCTCAGATTGATAATTGACTTGAAAGGCAATCCACCTGATACTTTTGTTTCCAATTCCAATTGGTAGAAGAGTTGTGCCAGCTAATGCACGATCCCCTCAATTTCCTCGGCGGTCAGAGATTGATCAAAATATTGGAAGACAGAAAGGTCCTACTTCTTCTCTTTGATCATACCAACAATGTGTTCCACACCCACTACCGCCTGATCTACAATGAAGGGTGAAGGGAGGCCTCTCTAAGTTAAATGGGAAAATTTTGCCTGCATGTCACTGGTAACCTGGTTCAGCTGAGCTCTGCATTTTGCTACTTTTAGAACAACCTCGTGCATAAAGATGAGGATACTTACACCCATAGCTGTCATTGTTCATTCCTCGATGCCCACACTACCCAAAGCCTCATCAGAAGCCATATATAACTTGTCCAATAGAGTCCTAGCCTCTGGAACCTTGTCAAAAGTTACCTCCTGAATTTGATGTATTGTTTCACCTACTGTTCCACAAAGGCTAGCTACTTGCGCCATAAATTTTAAAGTGGGATAAAGAGTAAGGCACAATGCCTTCACCTTGTCCTAGTATGATGCATACAACTCCTTGGTGATCTCCAATGAGCTCATTTGGGGTGCAAGAGGTTGGGTCTTTAGGGTAGCCAATTCTGCTTCTCTGTTGCTCACAATCATCTTCAGCTTTGACAAGTTTTTGTCCAATGTGGACACATGTTCCCTCAGAGTGGAAACCTCTTTTTCTTTTTCTACTAGGGCCAATTTGGCCTGCTTTTCCTTTTGAATTTCCAAATCCAAAGTGGTAGTCATTTCATTAATTTCAGCATTCGTGCTCTGTAGGAGCTCCTTCATTCCTTCACCTAGCTGCACAGATGTAGGGCAGAGTTTTTCCTCACTTGCTTAGCTCTGCTCAATCTCGTGCTGGAGAGTTGGAACGATCTCTATGCTCATAACCTACAGCTCTTTGATTTGACTTTCAAAGGCACTCCTCTCCTTCTCCAAATGACTTATTTCATTCTCCTAGGATTTAAACTTGTTTACCCAGATATCAACCTAACCCTTTAGCTCTGATATTTGATCATCCTTTTTCTTCGCCTGGTGGTTAAGCTTGAGGTAATTGGTGGTCATGATTTTTTGGGTCTCCTCCATTAGCTCAACCTTATCTCGCGGGCGGGCCTGCTACAAGTCTAGCTCGATAGCATTTACAGAGTAATCAATCGGTAGCATTTCTCCTACCAATTTAATCATATAGGGAGTGATTTTTGCAAACATCAAGGAATTTTGACTTTCATTGAATACAGTTTTCAAGAGAGGCTCTACCTACCTAGTCATATCCTTTTGTCTTATTTTATTGATACGGTTAGCTCAGGCACTCTTGTTTGCATCAACCTACGAAAAATATTCTTGGGCAGGGATACCTAGGCCACTAACAAAAGGGAACTCCTGAGGAACGACCAGCGGGAAAGACAATGTACTCAATGCATCAGAATTTTTGGTGGGCCTCGTTTAAATGGCCAGGGAGAATGGTGGGATGAATTGGTCACTTAGAGGGGATGATAGTGCGGTGTAGGGAAAGGTTGGAGATGCGCCAACTACAAGGCTGGGCTTTGGGAATAAGAATTGTTGGCTCATAATCCTAGTGCTTATACCAAATTGTGTACTAGGTAAGGGATGAAAAGTGGAGGATGAAAGTGGGAAACCAAGAGGGGTAAGACCTGACTGCCCGGGATATCCAGCGGTAGAGAAAATCGGTACAGATGAAAAAGCAGGGGTAGATGAAGAAGAGACCAGAGACATGGTAGAGAGAGAAGAGGAAAGAAATGTTACCTTAGGCTTGAGGAGAGCGGCAGACGATTCAATCGCTTCCTCCATCCGCCACTCTTCTTCTCCACCGAACTCTCTGATTCTTTGTTGCTTTTCCTTTGGAGAATCATCGAGGTCAACAATGACCTGCCTTCTACCACTGGTAGTTCTTACCCACTTCCTCATTGATTTAGAAGAGCTGGATGGCTTCAACGTTTGTGCGTTTGAATCCTCCTATTTCATAGGCTATTTACCAGTATCCTTCTCATGCATTGGATTCTCAACAACGGTAGGGGGATTCTGAGTTACTTCCTCCCCAGGTTCTGTGGCAATCTTTTCCCTTCTATAATGTTACACGGATATTGAATGGTTCAGAGACCTTTCTATGTCCGGATGCTCCCTCTCCCAGATATCATCAAATCTTTCATCAAGGGCCACTTCTTCGTGAAGCTTGGTAGTTGCCAGAGTCTCCTGCCGATATATCCAAAAGTATCGAATCTTCTCGAACATCCAATTGAGCTTATTCAATTGGGTGCATAGGGATGGGTTGATCTTTTGCTTTGGGTTGTCTCTTCCTGCTATGTAGTAAAATTTCAGCCATGATGGTCACTCGTCCTCAGTAGGGAAATATTCAAGGCCTACATATAAACTTAAATTCCCCTCCTCAACATTTCTCCGAGGGTCCCAGAATGGCCGAGGCGAATGTGGGATTCTGATGCCAACCTTCAATCAATTATTTTTGGGGTTGTAATTCTAGGTGTCATTTATCAAAACCAACCCAAGATGACCCAACTTCGAAAGAAGAATCACTGAAGTATAAATCTTCAAAGTCCTTTTCTTGATTAGCGACACAAAACCAAGCATGATTGGCAGCAGCAAATAGGAGGTTAAATGTTTTCCCCCCTAGTAATCGTTATCAATAGTACATAGCTACCTCATTGTTTCCAAGGCCAACACTATATCGAAAAGAAAATAGGGGAGTTGGAAGGGCTCTTGGGAAAAACCTCACATGTGAAGTATGGTAAAATCCATGCCAAAGAACCAATCATAGGGCGGTACAAGCTTTCCCAACCAGGACTTTTGTTGAGGTGATATGTGTGCAGTCATATTGATCCTAGCTCTATTCAAAGCTCGTAGAGTTGGGGCTAAGAACAAATCAGAAAATGCATAGTAGTCAAAGGTTTTTGACATGATAGGAGTCCATGTCAAAACTGGCTTCCTTAGGCTACCCTCATCAAAAATAGCCAGAGACATAAATGTCGAAAAGTAATCCGAATTCTAGTGTAATACCAAGTAGGCTAGGAAGGACGAATACCTGAACTTATAACCGACCTAGAAGTCCTGCAACTGCTTCCAAATCCCATCACTAATATTTTTTGCAAAATCCAAAAGTAGAGGCACATTGTTCTTCCTCGACATAAAGGTGAGACACATTTGGAACTCGAAAATGTGTTTGTCTATATCTAGACCACAAACCAACACCAACATAGAAGCGAAAGAAGAAGACCCACCTTTCAAAGCCTTCAGACCAAAAGGCAATTTGGGTGGTGCTGAAGTATTAGTCAGCTGAGTATTTTCGGCATGGTAAAACTACAGCGCCATTCAGAGCCCTCTCCACATCTCATGCATCTTGTTTACTTCAAAAATCTCAACATCCCGGGTCAAGGGGAGCGGGATACACAACATATTCTGAATAGCTTCAGGGCTGGTGACTACCCTGAAATTAGTGCCACTTATCACTCCAATTTTTGGGTCAAAGCCTATTGTGCATGCTACCACAATTTCTGGGCAAGGGTGTACCAAGGGAACCATGTACTGTGGAAGCCCATAGAACCATAGATGCTTGTTGAAAGGGTCTATTACATTATTCATTTTCTCACATGCGGCTTCCCTAAGGCTCTTAGGACTGTGGGATAGCTTAGGATCAAAGACGTTATCCCAATCCTCTGCAACCACAACCTGATCTATGTGAGGAATTGTGCTTAGTATTCTCTGGTCCACCTTACTGGTGAAAAGCCAGCAAGACTTTGTGGGAATGCCTGGAGTAGCATAAAACTCCTTTTCGTAGATCTCCAAGTAGGGTGCCCTCATCACTTGATCGACTATACTTGTTGGGGCCATGGCTTGTGTTGGGTTCTCTACAATCTCAACCATTTTTTGTATTTGCAAGAACTTTTTCGCAAACTTTCACAAACAACTTAACTTTCTGAAGAAAAAAAGTATCTCTTATGAATGCCTTAGTTGTTTTATCTTTAGATAACTCTTTGCAATAAATGTGCTCTGCATGCCTAACCTACCTTTTTGATCTTCATGAAAAATGACTGAGAAGGGTACGGGATAGTCATTCATACCTAGTTGCCATATGCATCACCAGATTTTCATGCATGTGAAAAGATCGCCAACCTACCAAATTGCCCTCTACATTTAAGAGACAGATTTTCGCATGAGGCGGTGCCTAATTTTCTTGAACAATGAACCAAGACAACCCTACAAAAACCCTTTCACAAGCTTTATGCATTTATTGACTTTATTGAACATACTTGGGTGCGTCGCCCAACAACCTGTCTTCAAGATTTGTCTTGATTCAAATGGGACGACGGCTCCTTGTTCTGGCACTTGGCCAATTTCTAATGAATTCGGCAACTTGAACAAAGCAATTTGCAACTACACTTGTATATTCACATCACCTCGCATGCCACAACACTGAAAATTGAGGCTTGGCAACACACTTTGGCTCAGTCGTAATTATGGCCTACCTTGGCTGGTGAACCCTTGCTAGTCTATAAATAAGACCTTTAGCAGCATTGCAAATCATAATTTTTCCTAGCATTCCTAGCTTAGCAAGCTTTTCTTATCTTAGTGATTTCATTTTTCTAGCCAGAATAGTAAATAGCATGGAAATGCCAATAAGGTTAGTTTGCAAGAAGACACAAGTTGCCTTCTTAGGCAAAATCAGGTGCAGGTGCCTAAAACGTATGACAAGCATGAAAAACTTGCTATATGTGAAGGAAATGAAGTGGGTTCTGGGTAAAGATTGTGTAGAGTATGAGGAGCAGTACTGGGTAAAAACTAGCATCTGCTCCCATTTTGTTGCCTCACTGCTGGATATCAGTGTTTCCAAACGCAAGATCCTAAAACTGATGAAGTGGGTGTTCCCTCGACACTACCTCAAAGGATTGGAGCAGATCGTGCATGCTGCTCAATTTTATTGTGGTATCCCTTCGGTTCGTAACCTTCATCTGCTACAACTGCATGGGGGGCTTTTTTCCAACCAGGCCCTTCTTTTTCGGCCTCGAATTGGAGACTCATGAGGAGCATCGCACCAAGGTCTGCGCTGGCTGCTACTTCCTCATGTGGGTGCATTATATTGAACCATTCCAAAACCTCCAGTGGTATGAGGATTTTGAAAGAATGGTGTTCCCTGATCTCGTGTCGCTTGTTGCTGCAATTGCTTGTCCCTCCCATTGATAATCTGAGAATAAAACTAGTCCCCAATTTTTCTTTTTCACTTTCAAGCTTTGCTTCATAGCGGACATATGCAAATATCGATACAAGGCCACTGGCCTCTACCTTTTATAATTTAAATTTCCAGCCAATATATATAATATATGTTTTTTCAGAAATCTTGGCCCATTTACAATGTTTCTTTCAATATCTTACACCACTGCTCTTATTTCATAAAGCACCGAGAAGTCCCAAAATTTTAAAGCAGAAAAATAATTACATATTTACAATTTACGCAGCCTTCACACAAACATAATTAATGAATTTTTTTAAGATGTATTCCGTTAATTGGAATACTTAGGGTGTTACCTTCTTTGTCTTCCAACTTGAAAGAGTTGAACTGTTTACATTGGGTAATTTTGAAAGGCCCTTCCCAGAGGTTGTTGAATTTTTCATGTCAGCGGGCTTTGCTCCACATTCATTGAACTTGAGCACAGTGGTGATGTTGTTGCCACCACCAAAAACGCACATAATAAAATCCTTTGACAGGTTGGGGTTTACCAACATAGGAGTAGAAGAAATAGCCTCCTTTATAAGCTTGAAATCTTTTTTGGCTTCCGCAACCCATTTAAAAATCTGATGTTTCTTTAGCATTAAGGTAATAGGCCGAATGGTCCTTGCAAAATCTACAATGAATCGGCTAATGAAGTTGACCTTACCCAGAAATGACTGCACGCCCTTCTTGTTGACAGGTAACGAGAGCTCCCGAATCACATCAACTCTTTCAAGATCAATGGCAATGCCCTCCTTACAGACAACATACCCCAATAACTTCCCTTGGGGAACTCCAAACACATATTTCTTTGGGTTTAAAGAAATCCTGAATTCCTAGCACTTCTGGAAGACAAGCTCCAAATGATCAAAGTGATCATCAACAGATTTTGAAAATACTGTCAAATCATCTAGATAAATAAGTATAATTTTGTGGATCAAATCCTTAAATGCAATATCCATGGCTCTCTGAAAAATGGCTCTGGCATTCGAGAGTCCAAAAAGCATCTTGGAATATGCATAAGTTCCCCACTTGGTGGTGAACGTTGTTTTATGTTGGTCCTCTTCCTTTACTCGAATCTAGTTGTAGCCCGAAAAACCGTCCAACATTGAAAACATTTTGGAGCCAACCATGGTTTGTAGAATTACCTCCATTGAAGGCAAGGGGTAATGATCTTTTAAGGATGCTCTATTCAAGTCTCGGAAGTCTACACACAGTCGTATGTCTCCATTTTTCTTCTGGATTAGTACCAGATTTGACACCCAAATGTTGTGTTTGATCGGAAATACTATTTGGGATATAATCAATTTATTCAACTCCTGTGACATGAGAGACTCTATCTTTGGGTTCATAGGTCTCTTCCTTTGATGAACTAGCTTCACCCCTTCCGACAACTCAATTGTATGCCTGATGATCCTAGGATCGTATCCTTTAAGATCATCATATGACCAGGCTAATACACTTGAATATTCTTCACAGAAATGCCTTAGTCTGTCCTTATTCTTTTGAGATACTCCTTTCCCAACCTTGAGCTTTTTGTCTTCCCTAATATGAAAATTGGCATAATCACCCTTGTTAGCCATGAGCTTCATTTTGTCTCTTGTTGCATCATCAGAATCAAACAGGCTCTCCAGAGTGACTAGCCCTCTCAGAAGCTTGTTGGATTTCAGCTTGATAATTTGATCCCCATAAGCTTGGGTGATCTTTGGTTGCAGCTGATTAGCTAATTCTCCAAATGACTGGACGAATGATGCAATATGAGCATTGTTTTTGAACACTTTCCAATCTTGATTATTGTTTGGAATAGCGGGCCTTATAATTACCCTCACCACATGTGTATTTCTTAATAATTTGGAGGCCGGCTCAAATTAAGCCCCAATAGTCACCATTCTATCGGCTTTGGATTTCTTCTCCCTCGATATAGCCTGAATATTGAATGCCTCAAAGTTGTCAATCAAATCCCAAACTCTATGTCGATAGGATCGCATGCGGATATTCTTTGCAGTAGAAATTCCATAGATTTGGTTGACCACCAACACCAAATCTCCAAACACACTTATCTACTTTGCACCCATTTGTTCCGCAAGGCTTAAACCATGGACCAGACCTTCATATTTTGCTTTGTTGTTCGAGCAAGCGAACTGGAAGCGGTTCGACCTCAAGGTCTTTTCCTCAGACAGGGAAGTCAAACATATTCTTGCTCCAACTCCAACTTTGCATCTCGCTCCATCAAAGTACAAAGTCCATAATTCTGAAGATTGTTCACCTCCAGGCTCCTTAGTAACTTTGGGCATAACCTACCCCTCCTCATGTATAACACAGGTTCCAAGGCTAGTTGCATGGTAATTCCTGAAAAGGTTTGTATCAATAAATTCTTTCAACAAATTTTCTTCGTCTTCTATCTGAGAGCTAGTAGTCTCCTCTTCTTCTAGAAATTCCTCATTGGACCTCTCTTCCTGAGTGATTGAAGTATGTGCTGTCTCAAATTTGAGCAGGGCCTCATTAGCAACATGTTCGGAATGCAAATTTTTTTACAGTAATTTCATCTTGGCTGCATGTTTGGTCCTTAAAATTAGGTGTGACCAATCCAGTGCTAGATATCCTCTAACATTTGTTGTGAATTCTCAAGACAAACAAATCCCAAAAAGAGGAGGAATATCAATGAGTATGGTATCCTGATTTACAGTGATACTAGGGCAGGAAAACAAAGTCATAGGCAATCCCTTGATTACTCCAATGGTATCAACTTTATTTCCATCTAGTTGCACGACTCCTTTGTTCAAAGGCTCATATTAAAAACCCAAAGTATCAACTGCTTGCTTTGGCATGACGGTGGTTCTAGCACCAGAATCAATCATACAATTATGTAACATCTTGTCACCAATAATAAGTGTTAGAAAGAAAGGCTTAGGTTTAGGTTTAGGCTTACTTTCTTTTCCAAACTCGAGCTTCTCCTCTCGGTTGATTTTTTAGAACTTTATCTAGGTCGGGCCTGGATACTTTCTCTTCATTAGACTGAGTAGGTGCCTTCGGATCCTCCTCTCCTGACAAAGCCTTTTGTAATAGTACCTTCTACTCTATAATAGCCAAGACATCCCATAGAAAATCATTGGTAGACGACTTCTTCAGTTGTTCCACCACATTAAACTATGCTCGCGACTGGTGAGTCACGTTTTCCTATTCTTTAGGTTTTGCAGCCGACATGGGCTTCGCGGTTGGTGCATCTGGCTGTTTGGCAACAACAGGGGTGATTGTAGGAGCCTTCACCTTTAGAGGAAGTGGATTCAGAGAGCTAGGAATAGCCACTACAAACTATGGTGGAATTGGAAATAGGCCTGCCGATGGGCTAGGCATCGGCTAAGATGAAGCATTGGTAGGCAAGGTTCTGAACTCTCCATTGAATCTACGCTTAGAACGCGTGTTGTAGTCAGATTGCACTCGGGGCAGTTTATCCATAGGGATGTCGTTCGAAAATGCCAACTCTTCTCCTTCCATATAAGAAAAGAGCACTTGGTCTGGAACAATGTCTGACTCTTGCCAGATAGACATCCCTTGCATTTGAGCAGCGAGGACAACATTGTCCATCTGCTGAGAGGTGTATGATTAATTTTCAGGATCAGATGAGCAACCCTAGCTACGTTGGTCTGTGATCTTTTGTTGCAAATTTCCCCATGGACAATTTCTTGGCATGTGTGCATCATTGCAAGGAGAAAACCATGAATTAGCATCTTCAGCTAAGTTGTTTTTTCCAACCACTAGCTCTTTATTCGAACTAGGATGAACGGTTTGCATCAGCAGAGTTACCGAAACCATCTGGCTACTTGGCTAAGCCAAGGCATTTCCGTGTGACCTATCTTGCCACTGATTTGATTGGTACAGAGCTTTTCCACCTTGGTAATTATGGTATGCCAACTTTTGATAGCTATATTTTTGTCGCTTCAAATTAGTCAATTCATTAGTCATGGCCTGCATCTATTCTCTCTTCTCATTCATCTCGGCAGCCAAGGGATTAGGCACATGAGCTACTGTCGGATCTACACTCGGAGCACTTCTAGGATACACGTACATAGATTGGGGAGGATTCGTAGGTACGTCGATTGAAGGAACTTCAGCTTCCATGGCACTGCACTCGAGAAACAATGGCATGATGGGTCTTTGTGCCATTTTTCGTGCAGCGATCAGATTATTTTCTGCTACAACAACCAGGGCATAAGCATTAGAAAGAGTCTCTCTACCAAGAGCTTGTAGCATCATGGAAATGTCGGGGTTGATTGAATTTAAGTAGAAAATAAATGCCAAATTTCGGGGTGGATGACTACCGACAGGCATTCTCTGCCAGGTCGAATGGAACCTCGCATTGAAATCAAACAAAGCTTCATGAGGAGCTTGCTTTATATTTTGCAGTTGATGGTACAACAAATATTTGTCACCAGCGTTCGAAAAATGCTCATATAACAGAGATCTGAGCTTCTCCCAAGTTGCAATAGTACTAGCTTCAAGAGTCTTGTACCATTTTAGCACCTTTCCTCGAGAAGGAGGCGGCCAACAACCTAAGAGTTACATTTTCATTAGATACATTATGTACCAGACATACATCTACCACATGTTGCATATGTTTCGGTTGTGTCTTTGACTCATCCTCAGAATACTTAGGGATAGCTTCTAGAGCGGAAGCAAGGATTAGAGCCCATACTGCAGGAGGCACACATGCAACTAAAGGACTATCGAAGTCCTAGGCTACATAATATCTAGCAGCCATAGGTACAGGTGGAACAGGTGATGGTGGAGAAGGAGGAGGCGAAGCAGGTGAAGGGCTGACTCGTTGACCTCTCATGTAAACATAAACTAAGGGTGGTATGAGCTGGCTAGGGACTCTTGCAGTCTACAACCTAGTTATAGGCTGATGGCTCATACACTCTTATAAACCCAGGTGAACATGCTAGTTCACAGTCCCATCGAGCATGCTGGAAAAAGAACTATTGATGCAAAATTTTGCATGTAGTAGCAGTCTCATGGGAAACTTAGCTATTGGGCGACATTATGCGCTAGCTAAGTGACCTCTAGGGTTTTATCAAAGCTGGCTCTTCATTTAGTTGGGGGAGGTAAAAGGTTAGAAAGATAGCAAAAATATAAAATCTACACTACATGCGATGCGCCAAAATCTTAGAAAAATTCACCAGAGCACAGTGTAGAATGCAAAGGCCCGAACCACCAAAATGTTGGTCATCAAGTTATTTTTTCTCAAAAGCACTTAAAACGTAAAAATACCTTCTAATTTGCATAATATAATCTAGCATAACCTTAGCTAATATAGAGGAGTCGAAGAAACATGATATGTATTCATTGAGCTATGAAGGATTACAAAAGTTGAAGAACATGCATTCACACAATAAAAAAAGATAACACGGACCAATAGTCTTACTAAATGCATAAAAAATATAAAGGCCGAATTGATTTGGCACACTATGGAGTCTTCAAATTAAATAAAACTATTACAAAGGCTTTCTTCCTAGTGCTCGAGAGTTTAAATTACAACTTAATCAACCCCTAATAAAGAGAAACAGGGCCGCATTTATAGGCCAGTCCACCACCTGAAACACACCAAGAGAAGAAAAGCCATAGGAAAAGATCGAACACCCAGATCACCTTGAGCTGCCACAGCAAACATCGATTGCCCAAGAGCATGCCAGTGAAGCCACAACAGGGAATAGAAAACCATGTAGCAGTAGAAACGAACACGTGACGCCATAGAAGAAAATGCGGTAGCAGGCCAGTATAAAAGGCGCAACGGCAACTCCAAGGTAATCAAAGCAGCAGCAACCACCACGTGTCGCGCAGATGGGGCTTGAAAAAAAGATGAAGGGATGCCCAGTGAAAAGCTTCGAGAGGGAGCCATGTGGAGCGCGCTGAGTGAAGGAAAGTACAAGGCAGGCCTAGTTCGGAAAGTAGCCAGAGATAGCCACGTGGCACGTAGATGGAGACTGGCGAAAGGCGAAATGATATGTAAAGTAGAAAGCTTCGAGAGGAAGCCACGTGGTGCATGCCGAGGGCAGTGAGCACTTGAAAGGTAAGGCATAGCCACAAAGATAAAAATAAAAACCGCAAAGGCTTGGCAGTTTTTTGTGGAACAATTACCTAGACCCATGGAAGCATTACACCACTCAACAATTGATCTTGCATCTGTCAACTTTGCACTGTCTTTATACTTTAACTCTTCTTTTGCTAATGCTCTTTTCACACATTCTCCTGCACCATCATGCTCCTCCTTTCCATGCTTGGCCTCACAAAAGTTCCACATATGTTGTACACCTGTAACAACATACATCTTGCTCAACTAGTAGAACTTGTGTGAGTTCTTGAACTATGTTGCACAGTTATCTAACCATATTATATGTCGATCGTATGCTATGCCCCTCTAAGCCAAATCACTGTAGAACATCTGGAAGCAACCTTGCATGAGCTCTAGAGATTGTGTGTGATTGTCACTAATATAAAAGTGATACTCCCTCAATACCTTCCTTTCGTCCTTTGTACTATCATTTGCATGAATGAATGTTATTTGCACAAATATCGAAACCTATGTGGAGTTGTAATACTATGACTGCACCTCATGCTATGGTTGTAGAGTATAGTTCTTTACAAATTCAACCACTAATACTATGCCACCAATTGGAAAGGTGTCCTTTCATATCTTGAATTGTGTGCCCAACCATCGAGCTCTATGGGTAAGCCTTTCATACTCATACACTATATTGTCATGAAACATGGACATAAACTGATACACTAGAATCCTCTAAATATCCAAATCACACCTTTTTGCTTGAGACCCATCTTTTGTAGTGTATGCCACTATTTTATACTTCTTGAACTCTACTAGTTTCTCCCCCAACTCATTTGTGATTTCCATATGTTGACATATTGGCATACACTACAAGACACTACAACACTCATATGAACCATCCAAGAATGTTGTCCTATAGAATATTTGGCCATCCTCTATTTCACATAATTTTTTTGATAAGAACTCTCTTGAAGATTTTGGTAGGGCTTCTATGCCACAATCCTACAAAACATTGTAAGTATGCAAATCACAACATATAGAATGATAAGCATCATAATGGTTAGAGAATTCAGTATGTAGTCTACAACAACAAGTAGTGTGTGTTTGATTTATCTTGACATTAAAAGGTTTAAGCATTTCAAAAAAAATTGACAAATACTGATTTGAGGATAATCCATTTGAAATTTATGAAAAAATTGGGTTTGAGTCATATCCAAAAAATGTTTTGGATGTGGCTCACGGTTCTGACTACCGATTCTCCTTCTTACCACATCCCTTTGATTTGGAGATGGTCTTGTGTTATTCTTCCAATACTCTTCAATAAGTGTTCTCAATACTTCAACAACTTTTTTATCTTTTTGTGGAAATCTCCCCGAGAATGCCCATAATTCATTTGAAATGGTGACTACAATTCTTCGCTGCCTTTGAACGGATTTTGATAAAAGAAAATCTACTAATTCTCATTTGTTCACTCATCTTTCTAATGAGACGAGCTCTCTTTGTCTAACTGCTTACCAAATTCGATGTAATGACATGTCATGTGACATTACTATCCTTTAAGTCTGAGGTCTTACCCACACTCTCATATGCATCCATTAGATTATTCACAATAGTGTTTTCATTCAATGCATTCGATGTTATCAACCCAAGAATCTTCATGATGTCTCTATACTTTGTGCCCTACATTATTTCAACAAATAGTTGACATCTTGTGGTGTCATTTAGCCTTTCAAAGTACAATTTCCAAATCTTATCAGCATATCTTCTACAAGTGCATGCTAGAATCTTACCTTCCATGTGCTGCAAAATATCCTCATCAATATTAATCAAATACTTTGGCTTTCTACACAAAATTCTAGGTGGTGTTCTCCTAGGTACATACATCTCAACATTAGGAATTTCATCAATGTTTAATTGAGGTGGGCTAGGTTGCGTACCTTCGATCGATGGTGGAGTAGAAGACATACCTTGAGGTTCTCGTGGGGATGATGGAATACCTTCTTTGTCAAATTCGAGTGATCATGTACTCTCAACTTGAGATGCGCTTGATGGTGTCCAACCATATTCACTTGCGATAGATGGTTTCCCTCCATATTCACTTGCGATATCTGGTGTCCCTCCATATTTTCTTGTGCTTAATGGTGTCCCTTTGTATTCACTTTCCATAGAGGGTGTGTCTCCAACTACGGTATATGAATCTTACCATGATGCTTTCACATTTGTGCCCTTTGTGCTACCAAATCTTGTTGTCTTTTTGATGGTTGAGGTTCCTCTTTAGTTGGCTTGTTTTCATCAATAGTACCCAATTTCTTCTTTCCACGATATTCCCTCAACCATTCTCTCTCCTTTGCTTTGAAGGTTTCATACTCTTCATCTATTAGTTTATTCCTTCTTCGTTTCTTCGGCATGGCGGATAATTTTACCTATAGCATGGCAATGAGACAAATATTAGTTCCTAAAATATTTATCCATTCAAATAAATGAAATATACGTCATTCAAGGCTTCATCAAAAATACTTACAATCATCTTGTAGAAGACTATTTCTAGCATAAACAAAGGTGGTGTAGGGGCATGCCATGATTACAAGATAGGCAAAATTACATTGTTTTTCTTGTGTAAATGGGGTTTTAAAGAAGGGTTTTGATGAAATGTTGAAGGAACCTTCAATGTAAGGGTTTTTTGAGCTTGTCCAAGGTATTTTTGAAGTGTTGTTGGTATTGGTGAGGTCTGCTAAGCTTGGTTGTTAAGACTTTCAATAAACCCTAGGTTATTTATAGGAAAGCTGAGGGTTTGGTTTTAAGGTTTGAAAGTCATTTAAAATGGTGTATTGACCCATTCCTCTCACTATGGCCACTCTAACTTGAGGAATGGGTCTCCAACATCACTAAAAAGGTGTGGGAATGTTGAGTGTGTACAAGGGAAATTTGGTGTTTTCCAATAGAAATTGAGAGGTTTAGACATGCTAAATTGAGTATTGTGTTAGGGAGGAATTATTTCTTGTTGAATTGGGTTTTTATAGACCATTTTAGACCTGTTTGAGGTGGTGGAATGTTTTGATAAGGTTGGGAAGTGTGTTTTCTAATAAGTCCTAGGTTATTTGCCTTAAAAAGAGGGTTTTTGGTTTTGGCATCTTGGTGGATGAATTTATGAGAATTAATTGTGAATTATTTGGTTTGAATACATATAAATTTCTTCCCACATGTGTTTGGAGGTTTTTTTCAAGTTTCAAGATAAGTTTCTTTCCTAAAGTGTCCTAATTTGAGGCCTAGTTGGCATAGAAAGCCTGATTTGAGAAAGTTGTTACAAAGTAACCAATAGTGGTTTGTTAGCATGTGATTGTGTACCCTGAAGGGTCCTTGAAATGGTTCAAGTCTTGGTCTAAAAGAATCTTATCAAGAATAAATACCTGATTGAATGAGTTGGCAATGGTACAAGGAAGAGTGTTGATTTGGTGAAAAGTGAAGAGTTTTGAGAATTGTGACTTGTGAATTGTTGTTGTTGGTTGATTTTTTGTGTTCAATTGTGTTGCAGGACCTCCCTTGGTTGCATCAAGATTTAAATTATTTTTCCATGCTTCCATTTTGATGACAACCTAAGGTTATAATGAAAAACAAACAATGATCAACATAGAATATAATTGTTTGACAAAATACCTCAATGAAAGCTTCAGAGAGTGGTATGCACTTCCATAATAAAGGATTGAGAAATTATGTTTTATTTTACTTCCTTTAAATGTATGTCATATATATGTGTATACAAAATGTGGAAGCATACACAAGGTAAGTCAATTTTTAAATAACAAAATGCCTCAAAGAGATGTGGTTTAAAAATGTAATTGGCAAGTATATAGAATTGTGTAATTTAAAACGTGCATTGACAACCTAAGGTTATAATGACAAAAAACCAATGATCAACATGGAATATGCACAATAACAAAAATGAAAGCAAGCCATAATCAAATGAAAGAAAATGTGTAAAGACTTCACATACCTAAAAACCTAGACTTTCAAATGGAGGAGTTCAACCCAATTATGTAGCCTTAGCTTTTTCTTTCTTCAAACTCCTCAACAATTTGAATTTTTCAAAAGCTTGTTCCCCTCCAAAATTCAATTGTATATTAGTTTTCAATGGAATTCAAACTTGAATTGATATTATGTCTTTCAACGTGAAAAATTAGATGTTTCATGCAAAGGTGGTAGAAAGATCATGGAAAAGGTGGTGAAATGTGAAAAACATGCTTGCATACTTCACAACATCATCAAAAAGCTACTTTTTGTCAGAGCACGCTCAAAACCAAGAGAATATGTAGAATGTGGGCCTTGATATCATGAGTATATTGAGTTTTTTTTATCATTTTTAGTGCAACACAAAACATGCTTGAATTATAACGCAAGCACGTTATTTCTTCCTAAAATGGCCATATCTCCACTTCTTCAAAATGTACTTGTGTTATGAAAAAGTTGGTTTTTTAATAGATTTATTTTCTCTCTCTTTGTCTATACCCTATATACCCTGATTCTATCTCTCTTCCCTCTACTCTTATACCCTGATTCTATCTATCTCCTCTCTACCCTCTACCCTTAACCCTTATAACCTATATCTCTCTCCCACTCCCTTCTCTCACTCTCGAGTCTCTCCCTCATCTCTCAACCCATATACCATCTCCCTCTCTCAACTCCCTATGTGTCACTCAATCACTCATTTGATCTCTCTCCCACTCTCTCCCACTCTCTCCCACTCTCCTACCCTCTCCCACTCTCCCACCCTCTTCCACTCTCTCCCTCCCTCTCTCCCTCCCTCTCTTCCACTCTCTCCCACCCTCTCCCACTCTCTCCCACTCTCTCTCCCACTCTCTCACTCTCTACCACCCTCTACCACTCTCTCCCACCATCTCCCCCTCTCTCGCACCCTCTCCCACCCTCTCCCCCTCTCTCCCACCCTCTCCCACCCTCTCCCCTACCCTCTCTCCCACTCTCTCTCTCCCACCTCTCTCCCACTCTCAAACTCTCTCTCCCTCTCTCTCCCACCTCCTCTCTCCTAATCTCTCCCCACCCTCTCTCCCACCCCTCTCCCACCTCCCCACTCTCTCCCATCCTCTCCCACCTCCCCACCCTCTCTCCCACTTCCCTCTCCCACTCTCCCACCCTCTCCCACTCTCCCACCCTCTCCCACCCCTCTCTCTCACCCCCTCCACCCTCTCCCTCTCCCACCCTCGCCCCCCTCCTCCCACCCCCTCTCCCACTCCCCACCGGGGCCTCTCTTTCCCACCCTCTCTCTCCCACTCTCCCACTTCTCCCACCCTCTCACATGACTCTCTCCCACTCACCCCACCCTCTCCCACACCCTATCCCTCCCTCTCCCCCACCCTATCCCTCCTCCCTCTCCCACCCTCCCTCCCATCCCTCTCTCACCCTCTCCTCCCACCCTCTCCTCCCACTCTCCCACCCACTCCCTCCCATGCCCCTCCCCACTCCCTCTCCCCCACCCTCCCACCCCCATCCCACCCCTCCCTCCTCCCTCCCCCTCTCTCCACACCCCTCCCTCCCCCTCCCACCTCCCACCCCTCCTCCCACCCCTCCCCACCCTCTCCCCCCCTCTCTCCCACCCCTCCCACTTTCTCCCACCTTCTCCCTCTCTGCCACTCTCTCCCACCCTCTCTGCCACTCTCTCTCACCCTCTCTCCCACTCTCCCACTCTCTCCCACTCTCAACCCCTATACCCCTATACCCTCTACCCTATGCATTGGACCCTCAACCCTAATCCCCCAACCCTATACACTCAATCCTCTATCCTTAACATTAAAACCTCAACCCTTAAACCCTCTACCTTATAAAACCTTAAACACTCAACCCTAAACCCTAAACCCTCTACCCTAAATCCTCTACCCTCTACCCTCAACCCTAATCCCTCAACCTTTAAACCCTTAAACCCACTTAGTAAACTCTCTAACCTAATCCCTCAACCCTCTTGACCCTTAATCCCTCAACCCTTCAACCCTAATCCCTCAACCCCTCTACCCTCTACCCTATGCATCAAACCCTCGACCCTAATCCCCCAGCCCTATACACTCAATCCTCTACCCTCAACCTTAAATAGTCCTCAAACCTCAACCCTCAAACCATCTCCCTCTACCCCTATACATTAAACACCCAACCCTCAATTCTCAACCCTCAACCCTTAATCCCTCAATCCTCAAACCTCAAACCCTAAACCCTCAACCCCAATACCCTCTACACTATACATTGGAATTTTAACCCCAATCCTTCAACCATATGTACCCTCAACCCTAATCCCTCAACCCTATTCCATCAACCCAATACCCTAATCCCTCAACACTACAAATCCTCAGCCCTATACCCTCTATTCTCAACCATCTACCTTATACATTGGATCCCCAACCCTCATATACCTATGTCCCTCCCTCCTATTCTCTCCTTCTCTCTATCCACCCATCCCTCCTTCTCTACCCTAATCGCTCAACCCTAAACCCTTAAACACTCAACCCTAACCCTTGAACCTCAACCCTTAAACCCTAAACCCTTAAACTCTCTACCCTCTACCCTCAACCCAATACCATCTACCCTAAACCCTACTCCCTCAACACTAATCCATCAACCCTTATACCCTTAAATCCAAGAAAACTCCCTACCCTAATCCCTAAACCCTCAACCCTTAAACCCTCAACCCTCTACCCTCAACCCTTAAACCCTAATCCCTCAACCCCTTTACCCTCAATCCTATATATTGGACCCTCAACCCTAATACCTTGACCCTATACCCTATACCCTCAATCCTCTACCCTCGACCATAAACCCTCAACCCTCAACCCTCAACCCTTGACCATAATCCCCTAGCCCTATAAACTCAATCCTCTACCCTCAACCTTAAACCCTCTACCCACTACCCACTACCCTATAAACCCTCCCACAACCTCTCCCTCTCTTAGGTCTCTCACTCACACTCCCTCTCTCTCCCACTCCATCATTCTTGCACTCCCTCTCACTACTTATCTCTCAAGTCTCTCCCTCTCACTCCCCTCACACTCTCAAGTCTCCCTTTGGCACCCTACCTACATAACTTTCTCTTTCTCTCTATCTCTATCTCCCTCTCTCTCAATTCTCTCTCTCTCACCCCCCCCTCTCTCTGACTCCCTTTATCCCTCCCACCCTACCTAGATAAGTCTCTCTCACTCCAACCCCTTCTCTACAACTCCCTCTCACTTTATCCCTTTATCCCTCTCACCTCCCCTCACACTCTGAAGTCTATCCATTTGGTACCCTACCTATATAACTCTCTCTTTCTCTTTGTCTCTCTCTCTCCCCCCTCTCTCCCTCTATGTCAATTCTCTCTCTCCCATCCCCCCTCTCTCTCTCTCACTCCCTTTATCCCTCCCACCCAACCTAGCTAAGTACCTCTCACTCCAACCCCTTCTCTCCCACTCCCTCTCTCTTAAACTCTCTCTCTCTCTCTCTCTCTCTCTCTCTCTCTCTCTCCCTACCTATACAACTCTAGATCTCTCTCTCTCTCTCTCTCAAAATTATCCCTCCCTCTAAAGACATACATAAATACATACATACAAGCATAATACATATATACATACAATATGCATGCATTGATAGATATAGGCATACATACATACATACATGACATACAAGCATACATGTGCATACAAATATATAAACATACATTCAATATGCATTTAACATAAAGCAAGACATAACTCAAGCGTGTTCTACCGTGCCCGTGTTATGTCTTGCTAGACATGCTTCTCAAAAACAAAAAAAAATCATGTCAAAACTAACTTATGACGCGAGCATGTTATCACGTGCTCGCATTATATCTTGCTTTGGGAATCCCCAAGCCTTTGGATTGGTATTTTCCTTGGAATACCAACCCAAAGGCTTAGAGGGCATTCCCATCGACCAAAGACATGTTTTTGCAATTTCTACAATATTTCAAATAATCGGGTTCATGCTAACTATCAGGATTGCATGTGGTTCAATATCAAACAAATCGAACATCTGGGTAATGTTAAATTCTCTCTTAGCTATCTAACGATGTAATTTTTTTCACTTTCTGACAATGTTAAGTCGTTCATCCATATTTTCTTTTGTTTGTATGTCTCTTTTTTGGAAAAAAGCAGTGTTATGTTTTTTTTTTGTTTAATAAATTATCTGTTCATCGAATTTTCAAATAAATTACATTTTTAGAAACTAGACTCAATTCTACAATTTTTTAATTTTTTAAAATTTCAATTAGTTTCCAAAATTTGTAGGGGCAGTACAACCAAAAAAAAAATTCAGGAAGTGTCCACTTCGAAAATTAGTAAAAAATAAAATATTCATTTAAAATTATCATAAAAATCATGCATGTACATATTATTAGCTAACTTGTGACCGTAGTGATTTAAAAAATACTAAAAAAAAGTTCACCATATGAGGGTCATACAAGAGTTTCTATGTTATGTTTTTTCTGACAAAAATAACACCAATTTGTGTACATCCCTCGTTTGAACCCCTTAATCGCAATCATTTTCAAAATAAACTAGTAGTTTAGAAAGTAGACTTCGAGCACTTGAATCCTTCTTTTTGTTCCATCTCAAATTTTTGAGTGTAAGTATCCTCAATTTCACGTCCAAGGTCAGTATTTCTTGATTTCAGAAAAAAAAAAAAAGTGGCCACTTAAGCCCCCTTTTTCGGAACCATCTTGGTGCACTTACCCTAGATTTTAAATGTATTTTCTTTAAAAATTTAAAATAATCTTTGATTTTCCTTACATATTTTTAATAAATTATTTTTTATAATTAACAATATTTTTAGAGGTTTATTTGTTGCTATCTTTTGTTCTTCTAAAGATAGAGAGGCAATTTTAGATCACGATTTGTGGGGATGGGATTCTCATCCCCTATCCATGAGGTTGTGGGTTCATTCCTTTAACCCTTTGAAGGAACCCATCGATGTTACACCTATTTGGGTGAGATTGGCATATCTTCACTTATAGTTCTAGTGCCCCTCTCCTTATGAGGGCATTGGTAATGCTCTAGGTAGGTTCTTGAAAGTGGATAATTCTTCCAAGAATTTAGTCACACCTCCTTTGCTTAGATTTTGGTAGAGGTTGATTTTTCTCAAGCTTTACTTGGTGAGGTAGTGCTTCAAGTTAATGGTTGGTCTTGGTCTCAACTAGTGGATTATGAAGGTATCCCTTTTTGTCACAAATATTATTTTACTATAAGACACTTGGCTCATGACTATCCTCATGGCTCTCATCTTATTTCATCCTCCACTTGGTGGAAGACTGCTCTCTGAGAATATTTAATAGTGTACCCTAATGCTAACTCTTCTTTTGATTGTGGGGATTTTATGCCTTCTTCTCCTTTTTCATAGATGAATATTCTTGTTGTTGATGGTGTTGCTTATCCTATGGCTTCTATTGTGATGATTATAGAAATATTTGCTCCTACTATTGTGTGTGTTTCCTCCCTTGAGGCCCCTACTGCTCCCTTTCTAGAAAAAGGTTGTCTTATCTACGAATCATGTTTCTTCAAGCTTGGTTATGTATGCTTCACTTGAAGTAATTGTTGTTACAATTGTTAGTTACTCTGAAGGGGGTTCTTCCCCTTCTGGTCTAAATGTTTCAAACTTGGTTTTTGATTATTCTTCAATAGTTGTGGAGCGTAAGAAGAAATGTACTTATAAGGTATAGTTTTCGATTAAGAAGCCCTTGGAGGAAAATTTGTTTCTATATGGTTTTATGTTTCTATTCTATATTTTTTTGGTGTCTCTATTCATGTTACTTGTATGTTTGTTGTTCTTGTTCTTGTCTTGTTGTTTCTAACTTGTTGTTGTGTTTGACCAGTTTTTTTTGTTGGGTTGTTCAATTGTGTTGTTTTCTTTGTATAGGATCAAGGCCCTTCCCTACTTATCTAATCAAAAACAATATTTTGAAAACTAAAATTTATTTCATATTGTATAATATTTTTTACAAAAGATAAAATTTTAAATTATTAAATATAGATTTATTACACCAATATCTAGTGTGTAGTATTTTTCATAATTTTTGTTTCACATTTTATTTTTTATTTTTTTTAATTGAGATTAATTATAATTTAGACATGTTTATTCCATACAACATAAATTTTTCTATATGTCTAAATTAATCTTTTTTATTAAAATAAAGACATGAATGCATAGTGTACATAGATTTTTAGATTTTTTTTGTATATTTTTTTTTTTACAAATGTGTGGAATAGATACCTTAATGTCTAGAGAAAAACCTATGTTCACTAGAAAAATATAAAATAAATATAATAATCAAATTAAATATATACAAAATCATGATTTTTTAATAGCTTTCTCCAAGGGCTATGATCTTGCAAATTTTTCTATTGAATGTTGATTCTATTTACTAGTCCAACCCAATATTTGATAACAAAAAATCAGTAAAATCTAAGGACTAAGGTGGAAAGGGGTAAAAGCAAGAAGTTGGGTCCACGAAGAGGGGAATTTTTGGTAAAAAAATATTGCAAGAAACATGTATGCACTTTGGATCAGGTACCCGAGCCTAAATCTAAACATGTATGAGTATGCACCAAAAAATGTGCACGTTTTATAAAACTTGTATGTGTTAGTAACACGTACATGTTTTATAACAGGTACACATTATTGAAAGCTATTTATTTTTTTAAATAAATGACTGCCATTTTTATTTTTCACTGTGAGTTTGGCCGACCAGGAGTGACAAAGCATTTTGTGTATGTGTTTCTAAGGGGTGACTTCAACCAAATTTTCACTACCACCTCCTCCTATTGACACAACTGACCTCAACAACCTCTAGGTTGGTTGAATTTTGCACTTTTTTGGCTTTATATCTTGCATTTTTGTTTTGTAATTGTATTTAGTTTTTATTTATTTTATTTGTAATTAGGTTGAATATTTTATAGTTTTTAAATTGTATATGTAACCAAAATAATCAACCAAAGCAAAAACATTAAATTGTAAATTGAAAACCATAAAATCAATACCTAAACTAACTAGAATTTAACCTAAATTGGACACAAAACTTAGAAATCAAAAACCTAAACCCTAGGTTCCAAAAAACATAGACCTAAAAACTAAAACCCTTAACCCTAGGAACCAAATCCTAAAACCCTAAACCCTAAAACCTTAAACAACAAAACCTAAACCTAAAACCTAAAGAGGTTAAACCAAAAAACCTAGGAATCTTCCATGCATCTAACACTATACACTAGCTAGTATCCTTAATCCCAAGGCCAATTAGGCCTTTGGACATTGGTTAGTATGATATTAGTCCATAATCCTTAATCCATGGAATGACAACAAAATTAAAATATATAACATATCTATAAAATTACATTTAATTTCTCAATATTACAATGTATAACTATTTCATATGCTTCATATTTGTTTTTTAACAATTATAAATTGCCTTGGTTCAAAATCATAGTAGCAAGATTTCTTTGTATTCTTACAAGTTTTTATATTATTATAAAACTCTACAACACATTGAAAACAACATTCACAAACTTGGTTGATTATATATCCTTTGGTTCCATGTATGGTAAACCCCTCTTAGGACTTATAATTAAGTAGGCATATAATTAATAATTATCACAATTATTTTAAATACATGTCACATAAAATTATTAAACTTGAGTTATCAAATTAGATGTATATATTATTTATTAAATTTGATATTAATGTTCATGATTTTTTGTACCTTATATAGAACCACACCCATGTCCTAGTCCTTAAATAGGTTGCCCATCTAGCCTAGTTTGACTAGTGTGACCTTGTTTGTGACTAATGTTACCTCCCAAAATGTGCTTGCCTCTTTTGTACATGTTCATTGATTAAGGGTTTATATGGAAAAGTAAGAGGAGGCATACTATGAATAGAAGTAATAATATTGACTTCCTCGATAATAGTTAATCCTTATTTTCAATATGCAAAGATAGAAAATATGCCAAGAAAACATGAAAAAGTCTTATTCAACTAATGTTACAACTAAAATTGAAACTAAGACTTTAATGTTACATGAATTTAAGTTTCTTATGAATTTTTTTTAAGATAGTAATCAATGATCCTAATTAATCTAGAATGATTCTCTTATATAGATGTTCTAGATGCATGTAGATCACCAAGACTTCTAAATATTTCTATCAAATATACAATAACAAAACTTGAGAAACTTTTGAAATAGCCATGATTATCTTCTCAAACTAGTTAGGAAATATAGGCTAGTTAAGAAAAAAAACTAGAAATCTAGCTAGAAATTCAACCAAAATATCACCTTCCCAAAATCACACAATCATGAAATGCCAACAAATAAATTATGATCAAGTAGCTCATTAAATTATACTTAATGCAAATTTATAATTTTCACTTCTCAAATCAAAGAAGTAGGACCTTGATATTATTATTTAAAGATTTTAAATTAGGCCATTGAGTTGAGATCAAAATTTAAGATAAGCCTAGAAGGGTAGTGGAGTTGGCTTGGACTATGGGTTTTCTCCCCATTGGTCTCAGGTTCGACTCTGAGGCCTGGAATCAACCGATGCACCTAGCTTATGGGCAGCTTGGTACATCTCTAGGGATTAGTCTCACCTCAGCTCACCCCATAATGGGAAACCTGTGTCGTTGGGTTGAGTCGCGAGGATACCCTGGACTATAAAAAAAAAGATAGAGTGAGAATTTAATCAAGGCTACACATGACTTATTTTATATAATTTAATGTACATGTTGTAGGGGAGGCTACAATTGTTTGTATAAATTCTACAACATAAATTAGTCTATATTTTCATGCTATTGATTTTTTAATGTTTTAAATTGAATGTTTCTTCAAATGACATGTATTTTTGAATTTTTTCATGTTCAATGTGATTTTTAGTTCAAATCGTGTACATTGTTTAATTAGTTTGTTGGTATATATATTTTAATTGTTTAACATGCAATTTCCATTTCATCACATGGAGCCTAAATTTAATATAGAGGATTTCATACCTAATGACCAACCTAAAAATCCCATGTATCCACAATCTCCACCACAACGAAACCCCACACCTCCACCCTCTTCGCCTCCTAACCCGCCATGCCTTTTATTAGATCAAAATCAGTTAAGAGAGAGCCTAAAATTCCCCCCATCTTGCATGATTTGCATCTTTGATGCAAACTATTATCAGTTCTATTTGTTCCATTGATGTAGACCTAGATAGGTTCCACCGATGGAGATAAGAAAGGAGACAATCCTATGTAGATGGGTTGTCTTATAAAGAAATCCATGACCTTTGTATTTCCAAACAAGCCATTTTCCAACATTTCTTTAGCCCCCAAACAAATGAACTAATTCCACCCACTAAAAAGAGAATTTCAACTAAATGGTGTAGGCACCCGTAGATAGCTACAAATTTTTAGGATAGATGTTTGATGGTGTTTGATACTCCACCACATGGAAATTGTGAGGTACCCCTTTAATTTTTGAGAAAGTTATGGGCTAAGTTTGAGTTGGGTTTAAAACCCAACTATTTTGATATAAGGTCATTTTAGGGAGTTGGGTGTGACATGCCCCAACATAGATTAGGAGCACATGTCAATCCTCAACAACATGCTATGATTCCTCTGATTGTCACTCCTCTATTTTCTAGTGCTCTTGTTGCAATTCAATAGTAGATGATGTTGTCGACATTAGGAGCATTGAGTTCTCTTTCAATACATCTCACTCATCAAACTACACACATGGTGGCTGAAGTGGGCAATAAAGAGCATGGAGGCTCAAGATATGGGCATACTAAAATATCCACTTTAGGTGACCCACATGCATCTATGATGGGGTCATTTATGGACTTACTACATTCTAAGGATCATCCTACACAGGTATGTACATATTTTGAAAGGAACATTTTAATCTATTTAAAATGTGCAAAATCCATGTAAATGATAGCATTAAATTTTATATATAATATAATATTAATTCAAGAAGTTTTCAATGTAGATATATGTTCAGACGATACCTAAATCACAATATGATTGTTTTTATTTTTTGAGTGTTGTAGAATTGGGCACACCTTTTGGTCAAGTAAACCAATATATATTTTAATTTATGTGGACATATCTAATTTAATTTGAATTTGCACACATGTGTGAAATGATATAATGTATTTACATGTAGGGAGGTCATGTGCTATCGATGACTAACCAACCACAAGTTATGGTGAGAGCTCTTGAGTCATCATCGACTATTATGCATGGGTCATCTCAAGTGCATGCTTTCAAAATTTTGTTAAGTTTAAAATAAATACACATCAATATCTAATTTAATTTGAATTTATACACATGTGTGAATGATCTATAAATTATTGTATCTATATGTGGGGAGTTCACGCGATACCCATGGTGAGCGCACCTGAGTCATCATCAATTTTTATGCATGGGAAATCTCAGGTGTGTGATCATGGGGTCACATCATTCGAGGTCATAAACTTTACTAAATCTCCTATACAATTTTTTAGGTCTTTTAAATATATATATTCGAGGTTCCAACCTATTGTTTGCTTTATTTGAATATGCATGAATTAGTAGATCAAGCATTTGGACCTCCTCAATTGACAGTTATACTACCCGTTGAACAAAATGTGCTAGTGGATTCACATGATCAGATCATAATTTATGCATAAAAAAAATTGTTTTTACTATGTTTATTAGATATTTAATTAAATTTATTTCTTATCAATTTTATATTTCCAAGTTTATATGTTAAACTAAATCAAAATTTCTAATTTTTTTTATCTAATTTCAATTTTCTTGTACTCTTCTACAACATGATACGAGTACATCTAGTCCACATGGAGCAAAGAGGAGACTTGATTTGACTAATCACCCTAATAGTTAGATGGTTTTATTTTATGGACTATAGGTCTAGTTTTATTTATATATGTGTTGGACTTGCCATACACATTTTGAACATGTTATTTCATGGACCATTTCACATACATTATATCGATTAATATGATCATGTTTGTTTTTATTTATATCAGTTGGCTTTAATATGATGATTATATGCACTCAATTATTCTCATGTTATGTTCATTTTGATGATTATCTGCACTCATACATTTTTATATATATTTTGTCTCATTTTCAACTAATATGCACTATATAAATTCTTATCTGGAATCAAATTTCATATATATTTACATGCCATTATTGAATTAAGTTTAGACATGTCTTAAAATGATTAACTTTCAAATTTCAATAATTTATCACATGGTTAGGTGAAAAATTAAATCATCCCATAAATATTTTAGATCATATTCATAATAAATTAAGGGCAAGTAATTTTAACTATTTCTAATTCTAGCAAATATTTGAATCATTGAACAAAAATCCATCTCCTTGTATGTGGTAAATATAAGACACGATTTGTATAAGATAAAATTGGCACAAGGTATTTAAAAAGTGACTAATAAGTTCATTGAAGTTCATACATTCAACAAACATATATAATGTATATTAATGTTTAATACAACTATATAACATGATGAAACATATGTGCATGCAAATACAATTAGGTCTTATCAAATTTTAGTTGAAGACCACAAATTGATATTTACATAATCTATATGATATTTTTTTTACAATGGCAATCGCATGGTAGACCGACTTGATGAGAACCTACAAAAATAATTAATGTAATTAAAGTAACTATATTTTTATGAGTAATTTAACTAAATAATTCATGCGAGAAAATAACAATACATACTAAAATCTAGAAAATTGGATCTTATAAATTCCTTACAAATTCAATTGATGTTTGACATAGGATGGATTAAGGGGACCTAAGAGGATATAGCTTAAGGGGTCCTAAGAGAATTCCTTAAGGGGAGTTAAGAGAATGACTTAAAGGGATGCAAAAGGGTGGATTAAGGGGAAGCATCTCATGAACCCTATGATATGGCTTAATGTGTCCTAATAGGATGGGTTAAGGGGAATTGAGAGAGTGACTTAAGGGATGCAAGAGGATGGATTAAGGGGATGTAAGAGGATATGACTTAAGGGTCCTTTAAGAGGATGGATTAAGGGGAGTTAAGAGATTAACCCTAAACCCTTAACCTGTATAGATTTGTTATTCTAAGCCTCTCATGAACCCTAAGATATGAAAATCCTCTAATATTAACCCTAGGACCTAAGGCCTATGAGATGAACCCTAAATCCTTAACCCATATAGATTTTGTATTCTAAGAATCTCATGAACCCTAGGATATGAATATCCTAAACCATTAAACCTAGGACCTAAATCCTAGGAGATGAACCATAAACCCTTAACCTATATAGATTTGTTATTTTAAGCATCTCATGAACCCTAGGATATGAAGATCCTAAACCATTAACCCTAGGACCTAAATCTTAGGAAATGAACCCTAAATCCTTAACCCATATAGATTTTTTATTTTAAGAATCTCATGAACCCTAGGACCTAAAGCCTAGCAGATGAACCCTAAACCCTTAACCCATATAGATTTTTTATTTTAAGCATCTAATGAACCTTAAGATATGAAGATCATAAAACCTTAACCCTAGGACCTAAATCCTAGGAGATGAACCCTAAACCCTTAACCCTAGGACATAAAGCCTAGGATATGAAACCTTAAACCTTAACCCATATAGATTTATTATTCTAAACATCTCATGAACCCTAGAAGTCATAAACCCTTAACCCTAGGACCTAAAGCGTAGGAGATGAATCCTAAACCATCAACTCATATAGATTTATTATTCCAAGCATCCCATGAACCCTACAAATCCTAAATCCTTAACCATAGGATGTAAAGCCCAAGAGATCAACCCTAAACCCTTAACCCATATAGATTTGTTATTCCAAGCATCTCATAAACCCTAGAAAGCCTAAACCATAAACCATAGGACCTAAAGCCTATGAGATGAACCCTAAACCATTAACTCATATATATTTTTTTATTTTAAGCAGCTCATGAACCCTAGAAATCCTAAGAGGATATGGCTTAAGGGGTCCTAAGAGGATGTTTTAAGGGGAATTTATAGAGAGACTTAAGGAGATACAAGATGATTTATTAATGTAGATATATGAGGATATGACTTTAAGGGTACTAAGAGGATGACTTAAGGAGAGTGACTTAAGGGGATGCAAGATGATGGATTAAGGGTCGATAAGAGGATATGGTTTAAAGGGTCCTAAAAGGATGGCTTAATGGGAATTAAGAGAGTGACTTAAATGCAAGAGGATGGATTAAGGGTAGATAAGAAGATGGCTTAAGGGGTCCTAAGAGAATGGCTTAAGGGGATATGGAATCAATTATAAACTTTTTATAAAATGATAATGAATTATTTAATTTTATATTTATACTACCAATTAAATGTATCTAGAACTATATATAGTTACCTATCATGGATTTGAATTCCATTGTAATATATATGCATGTTCTCTCTTTTTTTTAATCCATCTAGTTTTGAGAGACCTAAAACAAAAAATGATCATATAAAACTATAATTAGGAAATGACTAAAGAAAAATATATATAGACATGTATATGTGATAAATTTTTAACTACATATAGAGTATCAATTAAATATATATACAACTATATACTTACCTATATTTATTTAATTTCTTGTGCCATTTGCATCCTCTCTTTTTTGTAATGCATCTATGATTGTCTCATCATCATCCATTGAAAGTGTCCATAACACTTCATTAGCAGGCCTCCCTTGATATTTAACTAGTTTTATATTGGTTTCCAAAATCAAATGTGAGTGATGCATAATATTTTTGTGTCTTTTTCAATCTTCAAATGCAAAAAATCCATTCTTTATTATCAGATATTTTTAGAGCCAAGTGCCAACAACAACCATAGAACTAGTTGGATACTCAAAAAATTCATCATCCACTCTAGATGTACCAACTTATTTTTTCTCTCAACACATCTAGCTAACCAATACTTTGTATCCTCTTCATTTCCCTCATGGTGCAACAACAACATATGTCCAACAAAAAAAAAAAAAATTCAATAAAGAGTGACATATATTTAAATCACATATAAACATGCATACATATAAAATTCAACTAAATTTAATGTACCTTCTTGTATAAGGTCTGAAAAACGATCATAATCATCTGATGCGAACACTTGATTATCTTCAATTGTCATTCCATGTTGAACATTTGTCAATGTAGGTATTAAGGCTCTTTGTTTCCATTCTTTGACCCATTTTGTATTTTCACACACCTCCCAATCACCTACAATACAAAATTGAAAAAAATATGCAAGCTCCCTTGTCCATATTTCCCATTTGTTTGCATTCAAACTCTTAAACAAATATCATTTTGAAAATGCATTAATTGTTTCACAATCTTGTCAAGTAAGAATATCGTTTTCTTCAACTAACCAAAAGAAGCATCGAATTATTGAGCTCTCATTTGTTCTTGTAGATAATTTGGTATTACACCAATCTATAATTTCATGTGTATCTTTGAGTTTTCTTTGCATCCTCAAATTGTAGTTTCTCTCTAGCAAGAGCTCATTTCACACATTCACCTACTCCATCATGTTCTCCCTTACTATGTCTAGCTTCAAAAAACTCCACATGTGTTGGATATTATTTTCCTGATGAACTCTACATAACCAAAATATTATAGAATTCTTGAATTAACCTGTGCAATTATTCGACCATATGAGATGTTCTCTCATTTGAACTCCTCTCTCTTTTAATTTTTTACAAAATATATCAAAACAATATTGAAAAAACTCAACTGAATGTAATCAATTATCACAAGTACATAAAAATCATACTCTCTCATAACTTTTCTATTATCTTCTGGGTGGGTGCATGGAAATGGGTGGCCATTTCATGGACACATTCAAAAAAAACTTTTGAAAATTCATAACGCGAGCACATTATAACGCACTCGTGTTATAATGTGCTTGCATTATAACACACTTGCATTATGGCTTGTTCTGTCAAGCTTGAGGCTCAGCGACAACAAGCTAAAAATGTGTGTGCATTATAACGTGCTCATGTTATTGCTTGTTAAAATAAAAAAGAAAAATAAAGAGAAATGTTGTCATTTTGATTTCAATTGATTTTTTCTTCTAGTCGCGGCCAAAACCCCTATATTTCACGCTTGCATTCTAGGAGGATCCATTCAACAAAATTCTTCACCAACAATTACAATTTCTTCACAACAATGGCACTATGATGAGGAGGTGTGAGAGGTAAGGATTGTGTGCTTTTTGTTTTGAACTGGTTAGTTTTAGGTTGAAATTGTTAGTTTTAGGTTGAATTTGATATATATTTGTTTGAATTTTTAGGAGATGAAAATCAACCTACAAACCCTCAAGATCCTCAATAGGAAGACCAACCAAATCCTCAAGATCAAAATCAACCACAACAACAACCTCCTCCACCAATCACTCAACCCCCTCTTGGAACTCAACAAAATTTAGTGAGTTCAAATTTGAGAACAACAAAAAGGAAATTGAGGATTTGATCAATAGGTTGAGTGATCCAAATGGTTCAACCGCAAAAAGAATGACCCTAGCAAATTCATTGAAAGATATGTTCAAAAATGTAGATTCAATTAGCAAACAAATAACTGGCTGGCAAGATAGGAGGTAGGTGGCTAGGGATTATTATGCAAATAAACTATCATATAAATATGTAAAGGATTAAAAAATTACAAAAGGTGATTTATACTCATTTTTCACCGACCCACACACAAATCAAAATGTTACCCTCAATGCGAAGAGGTTTCCTATCCATTGGTGCCACCACCAATAGATTAGGGACTAGTTTTATGATAGGTGGTACATGGTCTTCGATTACCCATCGTGCAACAATTGTGAAGTCTTGCAATATTTCCTTAGGAAACTATACAATGAGTTCATATTGAAAAAAATCCCAAATTATTTTGATATGAGGCATTTCTAGGGGAGAGGTGGGGGGTCAGCTCAAGATAGACCCAGTGCACAACCGGATCCTACGTGGCAAGGTAGACAAGCTCTTGCTAGGCCACCTCATGAGCATGTTTTTATGCCTTTCATCATGAAGGAAAGTGTTGATGTAGAGACATTGCAGGCAATCAACACTTTGACCCAGACTGTGATCCATCATATTAGCCCTATTCTACAGTGCCATCCATGGGAGTCTTTGAGTGGTGGCCTTTGAACCCGTTTGTGTCAATCTTGTGGGGTGACTTGTTCATATAACCCCACCGACAATCAGGAAGCTTCTATGTTGGATCCGTCTATAGCTATGGAGATGGAGAGGGAAGCTCACATTTTGCATGAGGCATATGGCATTGATAGTCAGGTAAAATTTAACATGTTCCTTGAATTTAATTTATTAAATTTCAATTTTGAAATGCAAGATTAACTAAAAGTTTTTTATGATTTCAATAAAATTACAGGGTCACGGTGTTGAGCCCGGATACACTGGCCCCCCACCTACTTATTTCTGTAGTACACCTATCGTTGGGGTATGTAACTAGTAAACAATTATAAATTTATTACATGCTAATAGCATTTTATTACGAATGGTAATTTAATATGCGATTTTGGATGTTGAACAAACTAATATTGGAGGTTTCGATGGAACACTTCCTAGTGGTGGTGGATTTACTCAAACCTACATGGAGGTAATCGAATAAAGATTTTAACTAATGAATTGTACTTAATAGATTTGTGTAGTTTATATGCACATCGTCAATTTCATTGAATAATTTCTTGTTTTATTTTCAGATGTTGCAAGCCGAAACACCTTCGAATATGATGAGGGAAATGGAGATTGGTGTGTCATCTGCTATACAATCCTCAATGGCTCTGACAAGCGAGGTATGAGGCAAATTAGTAAATTTCAATTTACATTCGTTGTTATAGATGTTAGTTAGTGAAAAATCAAACCATTATCTATTCACATAGTTTAATTTCTATTTCTATGGTTTATACAGGGCTTGAACATGCCTAAGCATGGGCATGAGAATATATCCCTCATGGAGAGAGATTATGAGATGGTGGTAAGTGATTATTTTTTCAAATATATCATTTTTTATAATGTAATTTCTATATTTTCATGTCTTTACTTCTTATTGTAATAGTTAAAACTTCACCATGAACTAAACACAGAGCAGTAGGAGCACTCCTCGACCATAGCAAAAATGAGTGATAGACCTATCGACATCCGATCAAAAATCAAAGGAAAATATTTTATTTCTAGAGCATGCAGAGCAATGAATTTTGATTCTAAAGCCCTTTGTTGTATGCCTACATGGCAGTTTTGTACATATTTTATATTGGACATATTTGACATTGTATGCCTATATAGAATTCTCGTAAGCCTATATGGCTATTTTGCACATATATTTCATACTTATATCGAAATATTGGTGTATGCCTACATGGCTATTTGGTTAATACAAATATCTTTTATCGATGGTGTCCATATTTGCATTCAAAATTGATGGCTCAATAGATATGAGTTATGTGTATTCAAGTGTATACTTTACACCTTACATGTATACTTTGTGACTTACATGTGTTTGAATGTATACTTTGTGGCTTACGTGTTTTCATGTGTATACCTTGTATTTGTGCATATATTTTGTATTAATTTATGTATACTATGTATTCATGTGTATACTTCTTGAGGCTTATGTGTTTTTGATTACTTGTGCTTCCCTTATTTACATGTACATGCTTGACTTATTCACGTGTATAATTATTAATTGGTTAGCCCTAGCATTGATCATTGTTGTCCTTCATGGTTTGTCTTGAATATTAATTGATTGATTCTAAAAAACTTTATCTAAAATAAAAAAACATGTTTTCAATTGGTATTCCATGAAATGATTCATAAAATTATTCCAATATGTTCTTGATGTGTCACCATCAAAAGATTTATATGTCAAATTTTTGTAATATTATTTATTGTATACGAAATGGACTCGGGAGAAAGCAAGTTATAATTTATAATACAAATAAGAAATGGACTCAATGTTGTCCTAGACCCTCGAATAGGTCTATTTAACAAAGAAAAATGCTCTCAATCACTCTTCGAATTGCAAAGAACCATTGGTGATGTAGAGTGGCACAACCAAGTTGTGATTTGACAAAACTTCTCTCAAATATGCCCACTAAGACTCCAACATTCACTTGACTCAATAGGGTAACTCAACTACCCAACCATGGAATATGTCAAATCATAAATGACCAGAACTTGGAGCAGACTTGGAAACCTCCCAACATGACCAACCTAACTCAACACAACTTACCTTATGCTTGGGAACCACCTCTGACCTATCTCTTCGAAACTAGGCCTCCTATTCCTTGCAGCCTAACCAACTAGGACATTCAACACAAGAACCACTCAAAAGGAATTAACCAAACCAAGGACACTAGTTCTGGGAATCTTATACCAATTCCTACAAGTCTTCAAAGGCCCATGTCTTGACAACAAAAGACAAAGCCATGATAGGCCAAAACAGAATGCTACAAGGTAGGCCTAATTAGGGTACTCCACACAAGGAATCAAGTACCTTGGCTCACCCCAACACCCCTCAACCACAAATTGGTTCTTACAACCTTTTCCAACACAAATAAGATCCTCCCAAGAACCCTTCTCACAAAACACTTATGAAAACAATCAAAAATCAGATTTTACACAAAATCAGGCCCGTCACATAGAGATGTCAGGCCTAGAATGCCAAAGATATCTCTCCCACCTTCAAGCAATTATATGAAACCAACATGGAATCAGAATATACATGGTACTCTTCCATTCCACCTAGATCTAGCCTTAGCACATGGTGGAGATGGAAGATATGAGGGAATTTCACTCAAAACCCTGGTTTTGGAGGGTTTTAGACCACTTACAGAAAAATGATAAGAACTCTCCTATTACTTTATGGTTTTGCACCAAACTATCACCAAAATAAAGCCAAATCAGCCCTCTTTCAATCCATGTCAACCTGGGACCATATAGGAAAGCTACAAGTCATACCAAGTACGAGATCATCAAGTTTGTATCAAAAATTTGAAAAATAGAGAATAGTGTGAATAATTCTTATTAGATCTTCTCCAAAAGTTCAACAACAACTTCCATTTGAGCATCTCAAGGATTTACATAGTATTTTACACCCTTCTCTAACTGATCCATGCCCTCAACTAACTAAAAACTAACTTTCAAAACAAGTAACTGTTGCATTTCAAATTTGTTGCTTTAAGCAACTTACAAATTTGCAACTTTAGACTCCTCCAACCTAATGACTACAACTAATGACCTCTAAACTGACAAAAATGACTTAGAAATAGCCTTATTAGATCAACAAAACTCCATTCTTTCACACTCATATACAAATTCACAAATTTACTTTCAAAGGCTACAAAGACAACTTCTAGTGCAAGATTAAAATTTTCACATTTTTTATCACTAGGCCCAAAAGTCACCCTAAAACATACCTAATGGTCTTAATTGACCTTATTCAAGATGCTCAAAATACCCACAAAAACCTATTGACCAACCTATTCACCATTAGACAATCACTAAAACCACTGAACTAGACCTTCTTCATCAAATGGAGGAACAAAGTGCTTTGCACCAATGATCATATATAATATGTGTGGAATACTCATACTTCTCAACCATCGTTTGTATGTTTCTCTTTTCCATTATTTTACATGCCATCATAAGGGATCAAGTCGGTTAAACGCAACTCAGATCAATTCTGCGTGTTTGGGTGCAAAAAAGGACCATGCCTAACATAAACCTACCTATCAGGACATGTTGGAGCAGTTAGTTTGGTCACAATAATTGAAAAATGAAAGTTGCACCACTTTGCAACTTTACACTGCTTCCATTTGACACTTTTTTCTTCAAGTGAAAATCTGCTGCCACAAGAAAACCACTTTGAGATAGCCAAAATCGAGAGAGGTTTTTGTAGAAGGGACCAACATAATCTTATAGGATCAAATGAGAATTTTCTAAGGATCATGGTATCCGAGTAATAGCATGTTGAAGTTTGCAGCCATTTAGCACTTTGGACTCTTAAGAAATCGATCCGATTGAATGTACCTCAGAGCGGTTTCACATGTTTGGATAGGAAAGAGGACCATGCCTAGTGTAAAAATACCTATTTAGACACATTAGAAGTTTTCTTGGTCACATGAGTTGTAGAACGAAAGTTGCACCACTTTGCAACTTTGCACTGCTTGCATTTGACGCTTTTTTCATCAAGTGAAAATCTTCCGTCACGGGAAAACCACTATGAAATAGCCCAAACCGAGAGAGGTTTTTGTAGAGGATCCCAACACGATCTTGTAAGATTAGACAAGAAGATTCTAAGAATCATGGTATCTGAATAATGGCTTGTTGAAGTTTGCAGCCATTTTGCACTTTGGACCCTTAAGGGATTGATCTGGTTGAACATACCTCAGAGCGATTTCTCATGTTTGGGTGCAAAAGAGGACCATTCCTAGCATAAAAATACCTATTCAAACTCATTGGAATATCCCGCTCAGTCACATGAATTGCAAAGTGAAAGTTGCACCACTTTACAACTTTACACAGCTTGAATTTGACACATTTTCCATCAAGTGAAAATCCGCCACCATAGGAAAACCACTCCGAGATAGCCAAAACCGAGAGAGATTTTGTAAAGGGTCCCAATGCAATCCTGTAGGATAAGATGAGAATTTTCTAAGAATCACGGTATCCAAGTAATAACATGTTTAAGTTTGCAACTATTTAGCACTTTGGACCCTTAAGGGATCAATCCGGTTGAATGTACCTTAGAGCGATTCCGCATGTTTGGGTGTGAAAGAGGACCATTCCTAGTGTAAAAATACCTATTCAGACATTTTGGAACAATCTTCTTAGTCACACGACTTGCGAAATGAAATTTGCTCTGCTTTGCAACTTTGCACTGCTTGCATTTGACACTTTTTCCATCAAGTGAAAATTTTCCGCCATGGGAAAACCACTCTGAGATAGCCAAAACCGAGAGAGGTTTTATAGAGGGGCCCAACGTGATGCTATAATATTGGATGAGAAGTTTCTAAGCATCGTGATATCTGAATAATAAGATGCTAAAGTTTGCAACCATTTTGAACTTTGAACTCTTAAGGGATCAATCTAATTGAAAGTAGCTCAAAGCGATTCTGCATGTTTGGGTGCAAAAGAGGACCATGCCTAGCATAAACATACCTATTCATATGCATTGGAATAGTTCGCTTGGTCACATTCGTTGTAGAGCAAAATTTGCACCACTTTGCAACTTTGCACAGCTTGTAGTTGATACTTTTTCCAGCAAGTTATAATCCACCGCCAGAGGAAAACCACTTCGAGATAGCCAAAACCGAGAGACGATTTTGTAGAGGGGCCCAACTTGATCATGTAGGATCAGACGAAAATTATTTAAGTGTCACAGTATCTGAGTAATAGCATGCTGAGGTTTGCAGCCATTTAGCACTTTGGACCCTTAAGGGATCGACCCGGTTGAACGTACCTCAGAGTGATTTCGTGTGTTTAGGTGCAAAAGAGGACCATTCCTAGTGTAAAAATACCTATTCAAATGCGTTGGAACAGTTTGCTTGGTCACACATGTTGCAAAGCAAAAGTTGCACCACTTTGCAACTTTGTACTGCTTGCATTTGATACTTTTTCCAGCAAGTTAAAATTCGCCGCCATGGGAAAACCACTCCAAAATAGCCAAAACTAAGAGAGGTTTTTGTAGAGGGGCCCAATGCAATCTTGTAGGATTAGATGAAAATTTTCTAAGCATCACAGTATCTAAGTAACAACATGCTGATGTTTGTAGCCATTTAGCACTTTGGACTCTTAAGGGATCGATCCAATTGAATGTAGTTCAGAGCAATTCCGCCTGTTTGGGTGCACAAGAGGACCATGCCGAGCGTAAACATACCTATCTGGATGTTTTGGAATAGTCCACTTGGTCATGAATTGTAGAACAAAATTTGCACCACTTTGCATTGCTTGCATTTGACGTTTTTTCCATCAAATGAAAATCCGCCACCACGGGAAAACCACTCCTAGATAGCCAAAACCGAGAGAGGATTTTGTAGAGGGGCCCAACGCGATCTTCCAGGATTAGATTAGAATTTTCTAAGTGAAAGGGAATAAGTTTTATGGGTTTTGTGTTGCTACCCTTATAGATTTTGATGGAAAAGGGCATGAAAAATGAGGTTTCACCCTAAGGTTTGATAAAATATTGCATGTAGAGGTTGGTTGATTGTCTTTTGAGTTTGTGCAGGTGATTTTAAGAAGATCTGAGGTGGTGGAATGTTCTGGTAAGGTGTGGAACCATTCCTTTTAATAAACCCTCCTTATATTAGCATAAAATAAGGGTTTTGGTTTGGCATGGTGGAGTGAGTTTTTCCTGAGATAAATTGCAGATCTGAGGGTTTGGATACATGAAAATTATTACCCCAACAAGTTAAGGGGGTTGTTGAATGTTTAAAGGTATGTTCCTTTGTAAATTAGGCCTAGTTAGCCTAATGAGGACAATGAAGAAGGTCATTTGTGATGCACATGTTCCAAGATAGTCACTATTTATTTTGAAGTATGTGTTTTAACTCAATAATAGCTATCTAGATCAGTCATTTGTTTGTGAAGTCATTTGAGAAGTTTTCCTCAAAACACCACTTGGAGCAAAAAATTTCACTTGAAAATTCATCATAAAACCCTTTAGCAACAACTCCACCTTTTTTTCATGAATTCCCCTACACAAATAAACACACACACACACCTAAAAAATCCCAATACTAACTTACTCCACTAAGCTAAACTATCAAATTCAGTGGAGTAGTCATTATTCGCTTACATATTGAGTCGAGAAAAATCAGTTCAAACTAATGATAAACTCAATGGATACCCTCCTATATAGATTCAAATGAAATATGCTTCACTATTCTACCTTAAACAACAAGATTCAAGGCCTTAAACTACTATATAGGTCATACAAGTTAGTGAACAACTGGAAAAAATCATAAAATCACTAAAATAGGAACTTTATTGATTGTAAATATTCAAGAATACAAAAGATCTATGTTTTGCTCGGCCTCAAATGCTTTATATCACTTCTCTAATCACATAATGACCTCTTTGAGACTTTTAATACATTACATATGACCTTTACATGGCCTTTTTCATATTGATTACATTTCAAAATTCAAATTTTGCAAATTTTCCTATTGAAGGCATTTACAGAACAAGGTGCTACTACACCAAACATGAACTCCAAAATTACATTATTTGAGTAAATCTCATTATAAGTAAATCTCATTACAATGCCTTAGCTACTTTTTTCTCACAAATCTTTTACAATGTCACTCGTACATTCGATATTCTCTTTAAATATCTACATCATAGGTGCTCTATGAGGTTAACTTCAACTGAGTAACTTGGGATTCCCTCGCTAAGCTTCACATGCTCTTTTATAATGGCTTGAAATTAGAATTCATATTTGTCAAGATCATCAAAATAAGGATGGTGCACTAGTTTTTTGGCTAAGATTCTCTTTGATGGCTCATAAATCAACATTTTTTGCAATGAGAGATCAATCAATTTTTAGTAGTTTGCTTACAAATACGCAAAGTAAAAGAGAAAAAGAAAGAGCATCCAAGATGGAAATGAAATAAAAATAGATGGAAGGCACTTACAGATAGGCATGCAAGTCTCACAACTTAGTCACTCCTGATCATACATCTTCACTAGGAATTCCAACATACCTATTGCACACAACACCTCTCATGAATAGAGTAAGTTGAAATTCTAGATGCTCTTATAATGTCTACATCATAGTTGTTCATGATAAGGTTAACTTCAAATGAATAACTTTAAATTCCCTCACCAAGATTTGCATACACTTTTCTAATGGCTTAAAATCATGATTGAGATTTGTCAAGATCATCAAAATAAGGATATTGCATTGCTTTTATGGCTGACATTTTCTTGGATGGCTCATATATCTGCATTTTTTGCAAGGGGACACCAATCATTGTTTATTAGGTTACTTACAAATAGGCAAAGTAAAAGAAGATGATAGAATTGGCATCAAACAAATTAATGTGCATACAAGTATAAATTAATAAGAACCAATGTGCATATACTTACAAATTAATCCAAAGAACCATCTGAATATTCTCTACTCTTTATTGTATCAAGTGTTGCCTCATGGTTAGACTCATGGACCTTCCAAAATCTCTTGTTCAAAGGTCTACCCCCATATTTGGTCAAATGAACATTGGATGCCATGACAAGGTTCGAGTAATGAAGAATCTTACAATGCATGTCAAATTCTTGAAACATCCAATGTTTAACACTCAAATGTGGGTACCTTCTAAGCCACATTACAGTAACCACAATTGAGCCTATAGGGTATTCGATGTTTTCTCCATCTATAACTGGAGCCTCCAATTTAGTTTTGGCCTCAACACAATGACACAAGTAATAGTTTGTTCCCTCTTCATTGTCTTCATCTACAATAACTGCATAAACATGCCCTGCATTGATATGTGCAGAAAATCTCTTGAAATTAGGCAACATTATGAATATAGTACAAAGTAAGATAGTGATATGGAATTTCAACAACTAAGAAAGTAGATAGATCACCTAGTTGAACTAGATCTGATATGTGGTCAAAGTCAGCCGATGATTCCATCTGTGTCAGTTCCAATGCTGTCGGAGAGCGATATATGAGAAGTGGGCTAAGATAAGTTGTCAACCATTTGTCAACCCACTCCCCTAACTCACAATCATTCTAGGCTTGCATTGTACATGAAGAACAAAAGCATGCCATCTTTTGTGTATCAATACTCCATGAACCTGCATTTGAGCTAAGGAAAGAGTGTACCTCACTCGATTTGTTAGTGTACAACAGTCCTCATATGGTGCAATGTTAGTATCATCCATCAACCAAAAAAATATATGAACTAAAGACATACCTTCATTACCTGGACCCATCGAAGCATTACACCACTCGACGATTGATTTTACATCTGTCAACTTTGCACTGTCTTTATAGTTTAACTCTTCCCGTGCTAATTCTCTTTTCACACATGCTCCTACACCATCATGCTCCCCCTTTCCATGTATGGACTCACAAAAGATCCACATATGTTGAACACCTATAATGACATGCATCCTGCACAACCAGTAGAACATGTGCGAGTTCTTGAATTGTGTTGCTCAGTTATTCAACCATATTATATGTCGATCATATGATATGCCCCTCTCAGCCAAACCACTGTAGAACATCTAGAAGAAACCTTGCATGAACTCTCAAGAATGTGTGCGATCATCACTAATTTTAAAGTGGTACTCCCTCAATACCTTCCTTTGGTCATCTATACTATCAGATGCATGAATTAATGTTATGCGCACAAATATCAAAACCTGTGTGCAGTTGTAATACTATGAGTGCACCTCATGGTGTGTTTGTAGAGTGTAGTTCTCTGCAAATTCAACCATTGATACTATGTTGCCAACTAGAAAGGTGTCCTCGCATAGCTTGAATTGTGTGTCCAACCATCAGGCTCTATAGGTATGCATTGCATACTTATATACTATATTGTCATGAAACATGGACATAAACTGGTACATTGGAATCTTCTCAATAATCAAATCACACCTTTTTGCTTGAGACCCATCTTTTGTAGCATATGCCACTGTTTTATACTTCTTGAACTCTACTTGTTTATGTCCCACATCATATGTTCTTTCCATATGTTGACATACTGGCATACGCTGGAAGCCACCGCAATGCTCACATGAACCATCCAAGCATGTTGTCTTGTAGAATATCTGGTCATCCTCTATTTCACATAATTTTTTTGATAAGAAATCTCTTGAATATTTTGGTGGGGCTTCTATGCCACAATCCTACAAAACATCATTAGTATAAAAATCTAAACATATAGAACGATAAACATCATAATGGTTAGAGAATTCAATATGTAGTCTACAACAAGAAGTAGTGTATGTGTTATTTATCTTGACATAAAAAGGTTTAAGCATTTCAAAAAATCTTTGAGAAATACTAATTTGAGGATAATCATTTTCAAATTTATGAAAAAACTGGGTTTGAGTCATATCCAAAAAATGATTTGGATGTGGCTCACGATTTTGACTACCGATTCTTCTTCTTATTGCATCCCTTTGATTCAAAGATGGCCTTGTGTTATTCTTCCAATACTCTTCAATTAATGTTCTCAAGGCTTCGACAACTTCTTTATCTTTTTGTGACAATCTCCCCGAGAATGCCCATAACTCATTTGAATCAGTGCCCTCAATTCTTTGTCGCCTTTGAATGGCTCTTGATAAAGTTTTTTCTACTAATTTATGTTTGTTCACTCGTCTTTCTAATGAGATGAGTTCCCTTTGTGTGACATCTTACCAAAGTCAATTTAATGACACATTGGGTGACATTACTATCCTTTGAGTGTGAGGTTCTTACCCACACTCTCATAAGCATCCATTAGATTCTTTACAATAGTGTCTTCACTCGATGCATTTGATGTTCTCAACCCAAGAGTCTTCATGATGTTCCTATACTTTACACCCCACATCATTTTAACAAATAGTTGACATCTTGAAGTCTCATTTAGCCTTTCAAATAATCATTTCCAAATCTTATCAACATATCTTCTACAAGCATATGTTGAAATCTTACCTTCCATGTGCTACAAAATCTCATCATCAATATTAATCAAATACTTTGGCTTTCTACGCAAAATTCTAGGTGGTGTTCTCCTAGGTACATACATCTCAACATTAGGAATTTCACCAATATTTAATTGAGGTGGGCTAGATTGCGTACCTTTCATCAAGGGTGGAGAAGAAGACATAGCTTGAGGTTCACGTGGGGATGATGGCATACCTTCTTTGTCAAATCCGAATGATGATGTGCTCTCAACTTGAGATGTGTTGGATGGTGTCCAACAATATTCACTTGCGGTAGATGGTGTCCCTCCATATTCACTTGTTCTTAATGGTGTCCCTTCATATTCACTTGTCGTAGAGGTTGTGTCTCCAACTACAGTATATGAATCTGTCTTACAATGATGCTTTTGAATTTATGCCTTTTGTGCTACCAATTCCTATTTTGTTTTTGACAGTTGAGGTTCCTCTTCAATTGGCTTATTTTCGTCAATCATTTCCAATTTCTTCTTTTCACAATATGCCACCACCCAAACTCTCTCCTTTTCTTTAAAGATTTTGTTCTCTTTGTCTGTTAGTTTCCTCTTTGTCTTTTTCTTCGGCATGTCAGATAATTTTATCTGTACCATGGTAATAAGATGAATATTAGTTCCTAAAAAATGTATCCATTCAAATTAATTGAAAAATATATGGCATTCAAGGCTTCATTTACAGAATACTTACAATCATCATGTACAAGAGTTAACCTAGCATAGATAAAGGTGACATATTTTTTTCAATCTAGGATGCCTTAAATAGAAGTGGTAATGTGGCATGCCATGATTGCAAGATAGGCTCAAAATGGAAGCATGGACAAGCATACAAAATTTCAACTTATGTCATATATATGTATACAAACTATGGAAGCATACAGGGTGCAGGAGCACCACTAAATGAAAATTGTCGATTCAAAACGTTGTCTAGGCTTTAGGAAAACATCAATGCATAGAGTGATTTAGAATATTTGAAGGAAGATCATCAATAAATAGGTGAGGGAATGTTGTTTGTGTGCAGGGGAGGTCTAAAAGGGTGTTGGGCATGAAACCCTAGAGTGAAATTTTCAGTTTTCCATGAGATTTCGAGTGGTTTTGATATGCTAAATTTTTTTTTGCATTGGGGAAGCATGGTTTCTTGTTGAACTGCATTTTTGCAGACCATTTTAGACCTGTTTAAAGTATTCATACAATTGTGTGAGGGTTGGAGGAGTGTTTTTCAATAAACCACTAGTTTCCTGGGTAAAAACGAGGGTTTTTGGTGCATGTTAGAATCTTGGGTAAAGAGTGTCAACACCTTCAAGATTTCACCAACTTGGAATTCAACCACCTACAAAGAGAAGATCAAACAAACTCTTCTAAAAGCCACTTTTGACCCAAAATTTCCTTGTAGGCTTCACAAACCAATTTTAGGAATTTTTCTCACAAACCTCCCAAAACACTTGTCAAAAAAATGATTGATCTATTTATCCATTTCAGTGGTATGAAACATATAAAAAATCCACATATTACTCTTTTAAGACACTTTCCTCAAAATGACAATTATCAAGGTTTAAGGACCCCAAGTACTCATTCCATCAACAAATTTCAAAGCCCTCTCTAGAACCTAGGAAACAAGGGTTTTTAGGCCTCCTTACTGAAACTCTACCTTCCACAACTTCCAAATTAAAACCAATTGCCTAGAAATGTCTATATAGGTCCCCCCAAGCTTAAGGAACCCTCATTTCCATTTGGCAATGTTGCACCTCTCTTTCTTAGGTCTGCACCATTGTTTTCAATGAGAAAATAGGGTATTTCCCCTTAAACGAACATCATTCATGAGGAAACTTTAAACTTGTTCTTCTATACTCCTAAGAACATCCTAAGTACATCCTACATGGTCACCCCACTGATTCATAGAGAGCACAATAGGTGGGATTCCATCTAAGACATTAAAAGACATTAAATTTCCCTCGAACCCTTGACTATCCTTGAATCCGATTTCTAGAAATTTATGAATTCCAAGCACAAATTTTAATGAAACCCTCTTCAAAGGGAGCCAAATGAAAGTAGGAACATTCATTTATGGAATAATATACACCATTACTAAGCCTGTACAGCCCGTACAGGGTCTACAAACACACAAAAAGTAGTGAGATATTAAAAAAAAAAGTGTAAATGCAAGTTTCTTTCTTATCCAAACTCAACCAACCTCTTGAATGAGGCCATATCAGGTTTTTAAATAAAATTTTAGGCCCTTCTCCAACTAATCCATGTCCATAACCAACCTATAACCACCTGTTAACTACCAAGACCTTCATTTGCCTTAAAAATTGCTAACATTGACAACTTTTGCTAAATAAGCAACATTATGCAACTTTGTTGTCCAAGACATCTAAGACCACTCGAACACCTTTATTTCATCCCTAATACAACTTATATAGTCTTTTCTTGCACTTATATTTATAATTTTAATAATTTGCCTTCAAAGATTATATGGCAAAATTGACAATTTTCTGAAGCAAGAGTGCATACTTGCACATTTGATCACCAAACTCACAAAATCCCTAAATACATGAAATATTGGTCTATTTAGACATAATTTTCAATAAAATATATGAAAAATCATCTAAAAAATCTTGAAATCATCCAAATACCTTAAGACAAACTGTCACCAAAGTAGATTTTGAAACATGGTTGTAGGTGCCCCTGCACCATAGGTTTGGAATACTGCCAAGGGAAGCATGCTCAAAGGATGAATTTTGGTGAGATATTTGGAATGTGTATTTAGTTTATTTCAATAAATAACATGTTGATTATAGTGTCTTGTATTTCTAGATAAATTTTGGTAGTTACCTTCGATGATTTATTGTTATTTTTCCATGTAAGTTGCAACATTGAGTTCTTAAATTAGTGAATCATGAACGAATTGAATGGTTCTGAGTATCTAATCAGGTTTATGCTATGTTATAATCAATTTTATGATGGTTAATATATTTTTCAGTCTAAAAAAGAGTTGAATTCAAGTTCTAATGTTTTGTGGAAATATGAAATCAAGTGAAATTGAAGGATTTTGATGAAAAGATGACTAGGTTTGTTAGTTGATCTTCTTTAATTTAAGTTAGGGTCAGAAGTACCCTTGATGATTTGTGGATCTTGGTAGGTGCTCTGCATCAGGTTTTAAATGGTAATTGGTAAGTGTATATAATTGTGTAATTTAAAATGTGCATTAACAACCTAAGGTTATAATGACAAACAAACAATGATCAACATGAAATATGCAAAATAACAAAAATGAAAGAAAGCTATAATAGAATGAAAGAAAATATGTACAGACTTCACATACCTAAAAAACCAGACTTTCAAATGGAGGAGTTCAACCCAATTATGTAGCCTTAGCTTCTTCTTTCTTCAAACTCCACAACAATTTGACTTTTTCAAAAGCTTGTTCCCCTCCAAACTTCAATTGTATATCAGTTCTCAATGGAATTCAAACTTGAATTGATATTATATGTCTTTCAACATGGAAACTCTTCTATTTCATGCAAAGGTGGTAGAAATATCATGTAAAATATGGTGGAATGTGAAAAACATGCTTGCACACTTCAAAACATCATCAAAAAGCTATTTTTTGTCAAAGCACGTGCACAACTAGGAGAATTTGCAAACTATGGGCTTTGACATCATGGGTATATTGAGTTTTTTTACCGCTTTTAGTGGAAGACAAAATGTGCTCATGTTATAATGCAAGCACATTATTTTTTGCTAAAGCGATAGCACCTCTACTTCAAAACACGCACACGTTATATGAAATATGGTTTTTTTAATATATTTCATTTCTCCCTCTTTATCTATACCCTCTATCCTAATTCTATATCTCTCCCCTATACCCTTATAGTAGAGGATGTAACATAGAATAAAAATCTGGATTAGAAGATCTGCAACTAGAATAAACAATGTTAATCTTAATCTAACCAATAATTAATCTAAATCAAACAACAAAGAACGAGGAAATAAACATAATCAATAACTAACAAATAAATTGAAAAGGTCTCACTGAATATGTGTTCACTCCTTCGAATTATCTTGATTTCTCTTCTCCATTTTGCTGTTTTAGTATTCTTTCCCTCAAATTTCTTAGTATTGATGCAAGCATAACTTCGTCGAGTGTCTAAGCAAAATATCGAAGATAATTTTCTTCTCAAAAGTGTATGATTTCAGGAGGAGGAATAATGATTATGACAAGCCATTTTATAGATTTTGGGTTTTCGAACAATCGGCTCAAATTGAAAGAGAGATCGACGGGTGAGATTGATGAATGCAATGCGGTGTGAGTTCTGTGTCAGATAGAACGTGAGTTAGAACATGATTCAGAAAAGATTGCAGGATAAAGATTAAGTTAGAATGTGAGTTAGAACACAAGTTCAAGATTTCAATCCTCAATTAAGAGTCTTCAAAAATAAAAAGAACAAGACTTTGAATGTCAAAGAAAAAGTTAGAATTTGAAGAATAATGCATTTCAATGCAAACATGAGTTAATTAATTAAATAAAGATATTTAATTAATAGACACACCATGCATATGAGTTGGAACTAGTTAGCTGACTAGTTGTGACAGAGAGTCCTCTCGCAGAGATATTCAAATGTTGAATCCAAAGATAACTAAGAACTAAAAAAAAAATCTTGAGTCAAAAGGTGAGTGAATGATTAGTTAATTGATTGACAGAAGAATGTGACATAAACAATTAAATAAATATGAATTAAATGTTAATTTAATTCAACATTCGAAAGTGAAAGATTTAATTAAATAAATAAAGATAATTTATTTAATTTGACTGTTGTATGGGTGGGATTGAATAATTAAATAATAAATATTTAATTATAGTTGAAATATGAGAAAGGGGATAATTAAATAATAAATTATTTAATTAAGAAGGAAGAATTAATTAGTTAGCGACATAATTAAACAAACATGACTTATTTAATTAATCAAGGTTGAATAAAGGTCATTTATGAATTAGTGAATTAACTAAAAGGGGGTATTTAATTAATAGAGGAAATATGTGTTAGAAAAGGGTAATTAAATAATTAACATTATTTAATCATGACTGTGGATAATAGTAAATTATGTCGAAAGTGGTGTTCACAGGCTTAGACCAATTTTCGGTGTCTACAATTTGCCCCTCTTTAATACAATGTTGTTTTGGTGTTGTGTCAAAGAAAATATGCCTCGATCGTGCCCCAGCATGAAACAGGTTAGGGTATGCCCCCTCGAGAAAATTGACAATTTTTGAAAAATTTCAAAAAAATTAGGAAATGTTCCCGATAAGTCAATTTGACAGTTAGAAATGCTATGGATTTCACAAAATTAAAATTGGAGGTGATACAGATGTGTACGGGTCATTGGAAGTTGAAAGTTTAAGCGGCCAATAGACAAGGGCAGAAGAAATGCCACCCAAACCCTATCTATAAATAGGAATTAGGTTGAAAACTAATTCATTTGCACTCAGAAGAGTTTGGAAAACTAAGAATTTACTCTGACTAGCAGACGAAAATGGCACCCATTCCCTATGTTGCACATCGAGGATATCGGATCCGGACCTTTAGGTGGCCAGCCGACACAGGACCACCGATATGTACCTGAAAATGAACTCTTGAAATTTATTTTTGCACGTAGTTTTACGTCTTCAAAAGTTAATTATCAAATGTGGTCTTGCGCGAATGACGCATATGTCATTGTATTCGCCACATTTGACTGCGAAATGATGCATGTGCAAAAACACATCTAGGCTAGGTTAGGCATTTTAGGGATTAAACACATTTGAAATAAAATGCACCGCATATGTATTTATGCAGCACATCTACATTAGGGATAAACGCGTGTGGGTTAGTGAACCGCATGTGCATAAGTGAAATGCATATGTAGCAGATAGATAGGCTGTAGAAAATGCACCGCATTTGGTTTGTTTGCACCACATTTACAGTAGGTAGAAATGGGTGTGAGAAATATGCAATGCATATGTAATATGTGATGCAAATGAGTTGTCATGCAACACATTTGTAAGAGTGCACCGCATCTGTTACAGTGAGCCACAATTGGCTGGTAAAATTTTTGAAAAAAAAATTTAAGGAAAAAGTTTCAAAATCTTGACATTGTGGTTGAAATGTAGGTTGTACTAGATCCTATATATACGCGGGAGACACGTCTTGACACATTCGATCTGAGAGATCATTTGAGTAGTGTAGAGATACGACTTCTATGGAGACTTGGTCTACGTCACTGTATGTCGATGCTCACCATTCGGGCAAACAAGGGGATACTTATTGCTTTGTGCGAGCAATGGCACTTTGAGACATCGTTGTTTCATTTTTTGACTGGGGAGGCGACTGTCACATTGGAGGATGTGTACACGATATTGAGACTGCCTATTAGGGGAGAGCGGGTGATGTACAATACCCAACATGGATTGACCGAGCTATCGAGATTTTATCAGGTGGACGATATCATTAGGCTCAGCATCAAGCACTATGAGATTAGATGGCCAGTATTGGCTGATAGATATGAGAGGATTGAATGTATATTATGTACATTAATAGGGGGGATAGTTCTACCAGACCGACGGGGTCATGGTTTTCATGTTAAATGGGGTGAGATGTTGGTGGGGATGTTGGAGAGAGAGAAACCAAGTATTCTTGGGGTACATGTCTATTGGGGATGTTGTATTTCCATTTACATGATATTGTATACAAAGACGAACAGTCACTGAGCTGTGGGACCACTTTGTTAATGGTGTGGGCTTGGGAGAGGATAGTTGTGTTTCATCCTCTGGTTACTGTAGAGCAGCGGGAGAGAGCTCGATATGTTTTCTGATACATGGGGAACATCACTCAGAGTCATGTGGGAGACACTAGATATTGGAGACATGTGCTTGACATTCTAGATCAGTTCACTTGGAGACCATACATGGACTGTGAGGAGTGGGCGGATGAGGATATACATTTTTTCGTTTTGCAGACAGACATAGTACCTGATTGGGAGGACTATTTCAAGTGTGCATATCATAGAGAGACACTTACCAAATAGAGTTTTGAGACATTTCGGCAAGGTTTAGGATGAGCCTCGGAGTAGAGCAGAGTTTGCTCGTTCTTCGAGAGAGGTTCCATATTGGGGGCCCATGATTCCAGTAGCTACTACAGAGGTAGAGATACAGGCTTTACAGCCAATACAATGGGGATGGAGAGATGGATTAGCAGACCCTAGGATGATAGTGACATATGACACATGGTGGATAGAGCATCATCCAATTCCATACACCGATCTGGATCAACTGGCACCAGTTGAGAGATGAGCTACAGGACCAAGAGGATGGCGGAGAGGTGGAGGTGCAAGAGTTGGTAGAGTTGGAGGGATAGGTGATGATGGCAGAGGCAGTAGGCAAGGATGGAGAGGACAAAGAGGGGGTTGGGTAGGTGGACTTTCACCTATCTGAGAGGTAGCGATAGAGGATGTACCGATGTTGGACATCGAAGGTGGAGCGGATGTAGAAGACAGAGATGAGCATGTTGTCGAGGAGGTAGTTGTAGAGGAGCGAGCCAATGTAGATATTGGAGGAGAGGATGTCGTAGAGGATGTTGACATGGATATGGATATGGACCCTCTAGGTATTTTGGCAGGATATGGAGAGGATGATTTGGAGGAGGAGGCACCTATGGAGGAGCAAGAGAGAGAGCTCAGGGATCGAATTATGGAGGGGAGATGGGAGGATGATGCCCCTAGGAATGGTGATAGGGAGGCCTTGGAGGAGAGATTGAGATTGATGACAGCAGAGCTTGATGCTATGAGGATAAAGAGAGTAGTGCTCATACAGAGAGAGATAGTGTTTGTGTAGAGAGAGACAGTGCACTCATGGAGAGGGATCAAGCCATAGCTTGACGACAGGAGATAGATCAATAGTTCATAGAGCTTAGATGCCTTTATAGTGGGTCTTCATCTGATGGCATGGTACGGGAGTTATTTAGATCAGTTGAGAGAGCTACATATTATAGGGATTTATATGAGGCAGTGGTGCCAGCAAAGAGATGAGCTCCTAGCTTTTTAGAGGTTCACAATCAAATATCATAGGGCAAGAGTCACACCAAGACACAAAGTATAGAAGGTGTGGTAGGAACACCAAGGGTAGGTCTATATGAGAGGCCTTCCACCTCACAGAGAGCACCTTCGGGGCTTTTCCCACCACCTTCACCATGGGATAGTAGTGGCAGTGGGACACAATGATAGTTGCTATACATGTAGACACTGTATTTTGATCAGAGAGCTCGTGAGCTCATTTTTATTTATGGATACATTCTGAAATTGTACTATGATACGTTATTTTGAGCGATATATATATGATTTTGGAAACTTCTATATGATATGTAGTTCTATTTTATGGTGATGCATTGCTTCTATATGATTATGTTTCCTAGATGATGTATGTACATGTGTTATGAATAAATGCTTCTATATGTTATGAGTCATGCAATTTATGATGATGTTATGGATGTCTTAATTTACTTATGATAATGGATGCAATGAATGTATATGATGTTATTTATATGTGATGGTGATATGTACATGCAATGTTTACATTATGTATCTTATGATTGGATGCCTATGATGTAATGATTTTGTAAATATGTAATGAAGATGTTAATGCAATGCAACTATATGATATCCTTCTAGAATATATGTAGATTATCTAATGTTTTTGTTGTTTCACAAGACTTTATCATTATGTCAGAGAAAAAATGTTAGCATGAATGATTTTAGAATGTTAGTAAGAAATAACAAAGGTTGATTGATTGAAAAACATATGATCTTCGATATTTTGCCAAGTATGCTATGTTTGCTTGTTATCATCATTGGGCGGGACATGAAACAAATGGATAGTACACACCATGATATGAGATAGACCATAGTATACAAAGTCATCCATCTACAAAAAACAGACAGTCATAGAAAAGGAGTGTCTTAACTTAGACTAAGGACAAGATGCCCCAGTCGTTTTGTCTTAACAAACCATAGACAACAGACAAATAAAAGATGGGTCATGAGACATCATTGCTCCTCTAAATCCTTGATAGGACATCCTTGAGGAAACTAGTAACATGACTCAAAAACCAATGGGAAAAAGACAATTGACAGACAGCAGCCAAAGAAAAAAAGTCCTAAGATATTGTTGCTTCTCTAAATCCTTCAAAGGAAATCCTTGAGAAAGCTAGTAATCAGACTAAATTCTCAAATCAATAAAAAGATAAGACAAAGTAAGATATAAAGTCATAAATCCAAATAAAAGTATTCGCCAAAACTTGATCTTGTGGGATTGTTTGATGTTTGACATAGCGTAATGTGAGGGATGACACATACCGTAATAAGACATTAAGTCTGGTTTCGACTTGGTGACTATCTGTATAAGGCATGACAAAGCCTAGTTTCAGAAAAGACATGGCCATATAAGACATTGGAGCCTAATGACGTTTGTTGACAAGAAAGACATATCTTGCAAAGACAGAAGTTGATTGTTTTGACAATGTGTTTGATATTGACTTGATGATTGTTGAGACATTTTGCCCTATTTTTTGCATGACTTGTTTTGATTCCTTGACTGATTAAAAGTGTGTGTGTGTGTGTGTGTTGATAGTATGACATGAGATGATACCCTAAAGTATTGACCTAACACGGATAAAGACATGCATCTAGGTGAATGATATGCAATGTGTGTGATAGTGAATTGAATGTAAATGAACCCTATTGGACTGACCTAGTGTGCTCTCGGGAGCTCATCAATTGATTAGCCTTGCCTACATTGTACACGCAGAGACCTTATAATTCGACACGACCAATGACTTTGAACATACAAAGAGTCATAATTTTAATGTGTGTGATACATGACAAACCTAGACAAACAGACCTAATGCCTCGGGGGTACATCGATTGATGGCCTTGCCTACATCCCAGTCGCAGAGGCAATGTATTTTGACTATGTCTATGACTAACTAGACATGACTGACGTTGTTTTTGGGATTTTCTGACATGTTTTGATTTTTTTGTCTTTTTGTAGTTTTCTACTGTTTTTGGATTTTTTTTTAGGACATTTTCCGACGGTGTAATGCTATGTACAAGGTCTTCATGGAACAAAACAAGGATTTGCCCCCAGTCGGGAATAAGACCTATGAGATGGAGTGGGGAGTGTGATGGAATGGATGTTAGATGCCAATCATTCCAAGCAATGGATAGGACAACCATTTATTATGAGGGATGGTGCAAAGTCTGATTGGAATGATGGTAGACGGAAGAGCGGGTCTGACTACACATGGCACTTGTTTGCCAAGTTTTCACCATGGTACTTATCCATAGCGCCACCGAAGCCATTTTCACTATTGGACGGATTATTTCTCTTTACTTTTTTGTTATTTTTGGTGTTACAAAGACGCCTGTTTGCCAGGTTTTCATCAAAGTAACCATTTTTTTAATTTTTTTGTATTTTCTAGATTAAGACACGGATTCTCAGAAGCTAAGCATAGAACCTCTTTAGATGAAGACTGTTGATAGGTGACAAAAGTGGCTCTCCTTCAGGAGTAGAGAGTTGGTATGCTCCTAATCCAAAGGCTTTTGTGACAATATAAGGCCCTAACCAGTTAGGTTCAAACTTTCCTGGCTTTTCACATTCAACTTGATTCTTGGGATTCTCCATTAAAACTAGGTCACCAATGTCAAAGTGTCTATTTAGAACTTTCCTATTATATCTTCGACAAAGATGATTCTAATATGCTTGCAAATGGTCGAGTGCTTTTTGTCTTCGTTCATCCAGTAATTCTAGCTCTTGCAATCTGGATACACGGTATTCTTCATCGTCAATGTGACCTTTCAAAGATACCCTTAGGGAAGGAATTTCAACCTCAATAGGTAAGATAGCTTCAGATTCGAATACTAGGGAATATGGAGTGGTGCCAATGGGAGTACGGATGCTTGTACAATAAGCCCATAAGGTAGGATTTAGTTGTAGATGCAGTGATGACCAGCGTCATTAACAATCTTCTTCAGGATTCTAGCAATGGTTTTATTAGACGCCTCGGCTTGGCCATTACCTTATGGGTAATATGGGATGGAAAAATGATGTTTTATATGGAACTCTTCACATAGATGGTGTACTTCTTGGTTTTTGAATGGGTGGCCATTGTCTGTGATTATGGATTGGGGTGCACCATACCAACAAATGATATAGTTTAAGATAAACTTGGATATTTGTGTGTCATTGATGTAGGTCATGGGAATAGCTTTGATCCATTTGGTGAAGTATTCGGTGGCGATTATGATGAATTTATGGTCATTGGATGATGGAGGGTGTATCTTACCTATGAGGCCAAGTCCCCATTGGGAAAAAGGCCATGGTGATGTAATCGGAGGAAGCTCTTGTGCTGGTGCTCTTATCAAATCTCCATGTATCTGACATTGTCTACATTTATTTACAAAGATATATGAGTCTTTCTCCATTGTAGGCCAATAATAACCTAATCTCATAATCTTATGGGCTAAAGTAGGACCACTCGAATGGGATCCATATATACCCTCATGCACTACTCGCAAATTTATTTGTGCTTCTTCATCATCAATACATCTCATTAGCGCGTTATCTAAGGTATGTCTATACAGGGTATCTTCGATGATGGTGTACTTAGCTCACTTACAAATGAAGGTTCGGCGTTGGTTATTTGATAGGTCTAGAGGTAAGGTTTGGTTGGTTAGGTAGTTGAATATGTCTTTATACCAAAGGGAATTAGGACCAACAATTGTACACACCATCACAGAATCAGGGACATCATAGGCAGGGACCAACAACTGTTCAACCAAAAACTCAAACTTAAGCATGTTACTCGGAATATCCAACAAGGAACCCACAATTGCCATAGCATCTATAGCCCTATTCTGAATACGTGGTATATGTTGAAAGGAAATATGATCAAAGTACTGCTTGAAACTATCAGCCATGCGCTTGTAGGGGGCAAGTTTCTCATCCTTAGTCTCATAATCATCATTTACTTGCCGAACTACTAGCTAAGAATCACCAAAAACATGTAGGCTCTTAATCTTCTATTGTGCTGCCATTTTTAATCCTGTCACTAAGGCTTCATACTCTACTATGTTGTTGGTGCAAGGGAAAGCAATCCTGAATGATTTAGGAATGGTTTTTCCTTGAGGTGTAACAAATAGAATACCTGCTCCTGAACCACATTGTGTATGTGACCCGTCAAAGTATAATTTATAGTTTGTTCTAGTGTCAATGTTAAAGATGAATTCATCGAGAAAATCTGCCACTAAAGGATGGTCTGCCTTCATGGGCGCATTTGCTAACTGATCTGCAATCACTTGTCCTTTTATAGCCGTCCTTTCCACATATTGGATGTCATACTCACTAAGTATCATAACCCATTTAGCCAATTGGCCTGTTAATGTTGCCTTACTTAGGAGATATTTGAGGGGATCAATCTTTGCAACCAATATTGTTTGGTGATTGAGCATATAGTGTCATAGTTTTTTAGTAGTGAAGACTACCGCAAGATAGGAATTTTCTATGTTGCTATAGTTTAATTCATATCCTACCAAGGTACGACTAATGTAGTAGATTGCTCTCTCATGACCTTGATCATCGTGTTGGGCAAGAAGAGCTCCTAATGTTGACTGAGTTGCTGAAAAGTATAGTATCAATGGTTTTCCATATGTAGGTGGCATTAAAATAGGTGGAGTGAGCAAGTAGTCCTTGATTTGTTGGAAAGCTTCTTGACATTTAGGTTTCCACGCAAATGGTACTCCTTTCTTGAGAAAATGTTGAAATGGGTGTATTTTGTCTGCCAGTTGTACAATGAAACGCCTGATGGATTGTAATCTTCCTTGTCATGCTCTTAGTTGACCAATGCTGACAGGAAGAGGCATTTCTATGATAGCTCTTACCTTCTCTGGATCTACTTCAATACCTCTTCTAGAAATGATATACCCTAACAGTTTCCCTAATTTCACTCCAAAGACACACTTCTTTGGATTTAGCCTGATGTTGTAATTCTCTAGCCACTATAATATCTTGTCTAGAACCTTCAAATGATCTTCCCTTGTTTCTGATTTAGCTATAATGTCATCTACATAATCTTCCAAGAGAGTGTGTACAAATTCATGGAAAATCTTATTCATTGCTCATTGATAGGTAGCTCATGTGTTCTTAAGCCCAAATGACATAACATTCCAATAGTACATGCCCCATGGACACGTGAAAGTTATCTTGAGTTGGTCTTCAGGTGCGATTTTGATTTGGTTACATCTAGAGAAACCATCCATGAGGGATAGCATCTCGTATCTTGCTGTAAGATCTACTATCATGTCTTTGTTAGGCAAAGGGAAGTCATCCTTAGGACATGCCTTGTTGATGTCTCTAAAGTCCATGCAAATGCCAATGCCCCCAATTGGTTTAGTCACTGGCACAAGATTCGAAATCCAATCTACATACTCTATAGTTCTTATAAATCCAACATCGAAGAGTTTCTTAAGTTCTACCTTGACCAATAGAGCAATCTATGGATGCATTTTCCTTATATTCTATTTGACTAGCTTAATACCTAGCTGTAATGGTAGATGATGCAATATTAGGTCCGGATCCATCCCAGGCATGTTAGCATACAACCATGCAAAGTTTATCTATCTCTTTTTGAAGAAGTCCTTAAACTCATGTTTTTCTATATTTGTTAAAGAAGCTGCAAAATATACCATATGAGGATCCTCTTTTATACCTATGTTGACCACAACAGACTCTTCTACTAGCATCGGTGGCTTTTCTTGTTCAATGGGGAGAATATTTAAACCTCTATCCTTGGGTGCCTCAGAGAGATTTTCACCCTTGGATATGTCCTTTATTTTGGTTGTTTCTTCGTCCAAAGGTGCCTTTTTGTTTTCACCTAGGGACTCATCATTTTTCTCGTTTTCATCATTTTTCTTTTTAGTTTCATTTTTGCAACTAGAGGTGTAAATAGACTCCCCAAAATATGCTTTGTCATCCAAGTCTATGGTAAAACCCGCTTTATGACCCCCTCTTGGTATGCCTTCTCGAAGTCCCATGAACTTAGCAATTGCTTCGTCATTCTCGAATGTATCTATGATGGGTGTACCTTGTTGATCACAGTTGATAAGTTCAAGATATATGAGGGGTATGTCATCATCAAAGTTTTTAAAGGTAGAAGCTAAAAAGGTGAATAGACAGTATTTGACATGGTCATAGAAGTTTTGGACTAACTCCTTCTTGTTCTTCTTCCTATGGGTAGGTATATTTTGTTGTGGGACTATAGTAAGGGTTGAGTCATCAGAAGATGGTTCAGTAGGTGCCCATGATGCACAATCAAGGGTTTCCAAATAATAGTATTTATGCCATTCTTCTTTAGACAAGTGCTTCCTATGATGGGGACTAGTTAGTTTTGGTACAGGTTTTACCTTTAGGTCCAATCCTCCAAAGAGATTATCTATGTTCATGGTAATGGTAGAGGAAAAATAGTCCCATTCCCAATCGCTTGTGTCGAGAGATTCATCATAAACCGGGGGAGGTGATTCATGAGACTCATCGTAGACTGGGGGAGGTGATTTGTGAGACTCATCGTAGACTGGGCGAAGTGGTTCATGAGATTTCTTGATACCTGCATAAGCACAATATTCCTCTTGAAATGGTAACGAAGTACTAGGAAACCCAATTCTAAGCGATTGACACCCTACCCCTAGGTATTTTGGTTGTGGTGAGACAGTGATCGGTTATGTCCTTCCATTCTGATGTATTCCTAACCCACTGTGCCCGTTATAGCCTTCATTTTGTATAATCTTAAAGCCTTTTCCATATTGGTCCTTAGCTATTTGAATAGACGGTGAGGAGTATTCATTGTCTTCTTGATACAACCAGGAGGTAATATCATCGTGGTCCACAATTTCTTCACTTAACTCTCCCCATTTGGTCAATGTCATTGTAGGGGCAACATGGGATGTGACTACTGACTACCTTCTATCTGCCATGGGTAAGCCATATGCCTTAGGTGGAATCAATTGTCTGACACAGTATGATGCCTTTATGTGATATTCACCACAACCCTTGTCTTGGATCTCGACCTTAGGAGTGTTTGATGGTGGTTTTAATGAAATCAACTTGGTAAGATGTGATGGGTCAACATATAGGGATAAAGTGGATGATGAAGCTTCTTGGTTAACTGGTACTTATCGTTGTGGAATTTCCCTTAGGCTTGTACAATATTGAAAAGGATCTAGATCGCCATCAATCGTGATCTCAGTGCCATTATAAAGGAATTTAAGACATTGGTGATATGTTGAAGGTACAACTTTCATTGTGTGTATCCAAGGTCTACCTAACAACAAGTTGTATGGAAGGGTGACATCCAAGACTTGGAAGTTGGTGTTCATAATTGTTGGGCCAATTCTGATAGGGAGTGTGACAACTCCTTTGGCTGATCTTTCCTCATCATCATAAGCCTTGATGACTATACTCTTAGAAGTGTCTACATAGTCTTCAGATAATTCTAATGCCTTAACAATTTTAGGGTACACAGGTTCAAACCTGCTCCTCCATCTACCAAGACTCGTTTTGCCTTGGTTTGATGGACTCGGACTTCAATATGTAATGGGTCATTATGATCAGACTTTTCGGTTGAGTAATATTGTTAGGAAAATGTGGCATGATGCAAGTTGGTCAAATATCCCACCATTTCTTTGAAGTGAGTGACATCTAAGTCTGTTGAAACAGTTGTGTTTTGCAAAGCTTTGTCAAGAATGGCTCGATGTTCTAGTGACAAAGTCAATAGTGTTTTTCTTAGTTGATCAAGGAGATTGTACTTAGATTTGGAAGATTGCGTAGGTGGCACATAAGAAGGTCCTGGAATAGTTATCTTTGTCCTGCGTGTGTTTACAACACATTTTGGATGCTTCTTAATGATGATGGTATCGACATGTTCATTTGCAGCTCGGAGGCTATATATGGTTTTTCCTTTACCATAGTCATACTTGGTGTTTGTGTAGTTGGCAGATGGATTGTTCTTGATTCCCAAACCAGAGGCTTTTCCTTTTGTGTGGTCATGTAATGGGTCTATGAAGATCTTATGATCATTGTTCTTAGTATTTTTTTGCCCATTTACCTCTATGGTACTGTTTTCAACAAAGTCTTGTATGATATTCTTTAACTGTCGACATTGTTGTAGGTTGTGTCCTTTCATGCGATGATAGTCACAATAGGCGTTGTCATCCCACCATGATGGTTTAAACTATCCAGGATCATATTCTCATGGTTCCAAAGGTTTAATGAGATTATGTTTGACCAATTCTTTGAAAACCACTTCGATTGGTTGTCCTAAAGGTGTAAATTCACACGTAGGAAATCTCCTTTGGGGTCTTTGTTGTGAATTTTGGACATAATTAGCCATTTGATCTGGACTGTTCATCATGTCTACATTTTGGTTGTATCCTCTAAGTGTGACAACTGGTCCCGTATGTATGTTTTTAGCATCAACAATGTCGTCATTCATGACATTCTTATTTCTAGACCATAATTTGTTTCTATCATTCGGTGTGTTTGGATGTTGGACAATTGGGCTTCTTCCTGGTACTTTTATTTCGCCTTTGTCAATAAGGCCCTTTTTAAGGATGATGCCTTTTTGTACCAAGTCTAGGAATGAAGTGCAACAATGTACCCGTAAGTCACCTCTGAGTTTTGGATTGATGTTTTCGAGGAATATCGTGACCTTCTGCTTTTCGGGTATTTCGACTAGACATTGACTAGCTAGACTTCTCCATCTCTAGAAGAAAGTGATATAATTTTTGTCGACTTCTTGTGTTGTGTGGCACAGGGTTGCTTTTGTTACTTCATTGTCTATGTTAAAGGCAAATTTTTTGAAAAACTTCTTAGCTAATTTGCCCCAGGATCGTATACCATATGGTAATTTAGAAAACCATTCCAACGCTATCCCTATGAGGGTTCGTGGAAATAGTCGCATCAAGTATGTGGGGTCATATGATATGTCCATGCATGTCGTTGAGAATTTTCTAATGTGTTCCAAAGGATTCTTCCTCCCATTATACTTTGGCAAATTAGGTATAATGTATCCATTGGGGAAAGGTGTCATATAAAGCGCTTTGTTGAACGGACATGGACATAGATCTTGCGCTGAGATAGTTTGTTTGCCAAACATAGACATGTTGTCCATTTGTTGTTGAAGAGTTTGCATTTGGTTTTGGAGGACATCTACTTGTGTCAAGGACATGTTGTTGGCGTTGTTTGGATTAATGTGGATATTTTGAAATGCCATGTTCTATGATGGGTTGTGATTTGGTGAGGGAATGTATCCCGTTAGAATGTTTTAATTCGGATTGGGGATATTTCTTGTTTGAATATTCTAACTTGGTATAGGGATATATCCTATCTGTATGTTCTGATTTGGTGTAGGAATATTTCCATTTTGCGTGTTTTGATTTGGTATGGGAATATTTCCCATTTGCATATTCTGATTTGGTATAGGTATATTCATGCCAACTTTGGATCTCTTACCGGATGTGTCAGTGCCAAAGGGGTTTGATGAACTTTCTCTCCCAGTAATTGTTATGCTGAAAGGGGTTGTGTTTACAATTGACAATGTTTGAGTTGGTATGATGGTTGGTATTGCTGCGATGATTTGGGGAATTGAAACACTTGATGTCGCAGTTAGCTTTGGTTGAGTAGACTGTGTTTTCAAAGTATGAATATCAAATCTTGGTGGTAGTGTGGAACCTTCTACTAGAAACTTTGTTAGATAGTGTTGGGGATCATTTGCCAAACACTCATCCATGAAGGATGCAAATTCAGGATCTTGTACGACGGTGTCTATGTCTTCAATGTAAATTTTTCCATGTGTGTCCCTAGTGACATGTTTTTCAAGAAAAGGTATGTGTGGTCTTTCTTTTCTTGATGGTTGATTTATGAATGGATTGACAAATTCACTAAGATCCGACATTGCTTTTTGTTTCTTTTGAGACCTTGTTTTGACCATGAAAAGTTTGCTCAAATGGGGTAATTCAGACTATGTCTAAAAAGTGATATGTCCTATGTCTATGTTTTTTGGATTTTTTGACAATAAAGGATGTTGCTAAAATGATTTCCAAAATGACATATACTAAGATGATGTATGATGGAATGGACAATATGCAAAATATCAAGTAGACTATGATGATAATTGAGTCTAAGATGGGTATAACCTACCACCTATGGAATAAATGCATGCAAGGATTTGTGTTTGACCAAGGAACCTGATTGTAGGACAAGGACAGTTGACAAGGTGAATTTCCCAAACTAGAATGTTGAGTTGGAAAGATTCACAAATAGGACTAAGTGACTAGGTTCAATGAATAGTGACAAATCAGAACATGAACGTATCCAATGATGAGGAAAGTTATCTATTATGTGATATGCAATTTCCTAGGAATTATCTATATGCATGCAACTTAGGATGACTTATGACTAAGACGTATATGACACCTAATAATGCAAGGTTTTGAGCAAAAAAAATTAGTTTCTATTCAAAGTTGATCTTAAGAACCAAAAGAAAAAATGACAGTAATGTTTCAGACTCAGTTTGCGGTTTTTAAAGTTTTTTGTTGAAAGTCAAATGCGGTTCACCTAATAGTTGCGGTTCAAATTTTGATAGATGTGGTTTACCAATGTGCATGTGGTGATTTGACTAAAACCTCATTTCAAACACTGACAGAGTTTGGACTTTTTGACAGATGTGGTTTTCTTTATGACATGTGCAGTTTACCAATGTGCATGTGGTGAATTGACAGATGCGGTTTTTATTACGACAAATGCGGTTTGGTAATACGCATGCGGTGATATATATGAATCTGTGAACCTAAAATTTCTGACAAACACTTGTGGCTTGAAAATTGACAGATGCGGCTTGCATGCACACATGCGACTCAGAAGTTTGCAGTTGTGGCTCGCAATTATCTAGACTGAAAATGAACTTTTTTTGACAGACACAAGTGGCTTTTCCCCTAACAGATGTGATTCGCTAGGATAGATGCGGTGTTTAACATGACAGTTGCGACTCACATTTTTGACAGTTGCAGTTTTCTGAAAGTTTTTTTGATTGAATCCATTTGTTGATCAAGATTTTTGACAAATACAACAAAAACAAGCACATAAATAAATATATTTTTAGTTTGTGATGAGAGAACTATTAAGACCAAAATCATTTACAACCTAGGCTTTACGGATAATACTTGCTGAGTTCTTACTTGGATTTCTCCAGCTACGCATATTTATGGTGGGTGACTAGTAGCTTTACTCCACTAGCTCCCCTCCACCACACTCACTTATACAAGGCAGCCAAGCTATTGAACCCATGAAACTCCCATGGAATAAATCTCATCTCCACACATAAACCGTAAGAATGTAAGATGGCTTCACAAGGCCGACCCTGCTGTGCCAACAAATAGATGGGATTTTGGAAAATCTACAACATGGTGTTTAGTAAGGGCATTTCGTTTGTGGGGCACTATCCAACATCGACAAGAGTCCATTTCTGTCCATCTCGTTGAAATAGTGTGTGTGATTCTTGGGTTTCTCCAAGAATCCACTTTTATATACCGGTTGGAAGTCGCTTGGCATCTAGTGTGCTACCAGTCTGAGTCATCTTGGGGTGAGTACTTTTTCCCACCAAGACATGCCCAAGATCTAGAGTTGGTAACTGTTTCTCTTGCACCCAGGATCGCACAAATGCGCAAGGGGAGAGGATACTTCGGTGTACCAAATTGTGGGGTTACAAAAATGTGCTTTCGCACCAAACAAAGAAGACAATGATTCTTTTTATTCCAAATGACAGTTATCTATCTACCAAACAAAAAGTATGCTAAATAAATAAAGACAAAGGCATTAGGTCCTGCATGCAAATTGATTAGTAGTTCTTGTCTTTGGTGTCTTCGACTTACGTCCAGCAAAAAATAATGGTTTTGGTTTTTTCTTGTCTTCTTCGCTTCGTCCTACAAACACTAAGCTAATCCACCTTAACACAACTGTCAACAAACATTAGCGAAAATCAAAACAACCAATATAGCGAGAATGATAAAAATTAATCTACGAAGATGACCAAAAAAATGAAAAATGTGATTACCAGGCAGATGCAGTGTTTCGAGCCATAGATGCGGTTCGGTGTTGATAAGCAGATGTAGTTCATGAATTTGTTGACAAGCGGATGTGGTTTAGGACTTCGCAGATGCGGTTCATGATAATAGATGTGTTGTTGTTTTTAGCAGATGCAGTTCATCGATACAGATGCATCAATGTGTTGAATAGATGAGGTGCATTGTACGATAACCTGCAAAAATGAAAAAATAGAAAAATGAAAAGACGAAAATATGTGCGAATTTGAAGCGTGTTCACGTCGAGTTCACCAAATGTAACATAGAATAAAAATCTGGATTAGAAGATCTACAACTAGAATAAGCAATGTTAATCTTAATCTAACCAATAATTAATCTAAATCAAACAACAAAGAGCGAGGAAATAAACATAATGAATAACTAACAAATAAATTGAAAAGGTCTCACCAAATATGCATTCACTCCTTCGAATTATCTTGATTTCTCTTCTCCATTTTCTTGTTTCAGTATTCTTGCCCTCAGATTTCTCAATATTGATGCAAGCATAACTTCACCGAGTGTCTAAGCAAAATATCGAAGATAAGTTTCTTCTCAAAAGTGTATGATTTCGAGAGGAGGAATAATGATTATGACAAGCCATTTTATAGATTTTGGGTTTTCAAACGATCGGCTCAGATTGAAAGAGAGATCGATGGATGAGATTGATGAATGCCATGTGATGTGAGTTAGAACATGATTCAGAAAAGACTGTAGGATAAAGATTAAGTTAGAACGTGAGTTAGAACACGAGTTCAAGATTTCAATCCTCAGTTAAGAGTCTTCAAAAATAAAAAGAACAAGACTTTAAATGTCCAAGACAAAGTTAGAATTTGAAGAATAATGCATTCAAATGAAAACATGAGTTAATTAATTAAATAAAGATATTTAATTAATAGACACACCATGCATATGAGTTGGAACTAGTTAACTGACTAGTTGTGACAGAGAGTCCTCTCGCAGAGATAATCAAATGTTGAATCTAGAGATAACTAGAGAACTAAAAATAGATCTTGAGTCAGAAGGTGAGTGAATGATTAGTCAACTGATTGACATAAGAATGTGACATAAAAAATTAAATAAATATGAATTAAATGTTAATTTAATTCAACATTTGAAAGTGAAAGATTTAATTAAATTAGTAAAGATAATTTATTTAATTTGATTGTTGTAAAGGTGGGATTGAATAATTAAATAATAAATATTTAATTATAGATAAAGGGGGTTAAATGAATAATTAAATAATAAATATTTAATTATAGTTGAAATATGACAAAGGGGGTAATTAAATAATAAATTATTTAATTAAGAAGGAAGAATTAATTAGTTAGCGACATAATTAAACAAACATGACTTATTTAATTGATCAAGGTTGAATAAAGGTCATTTATGAATTAGTGAATTAACTAAAAAGGGGTATTTAATTAATAGAGGAAATATGTGTTAGAAAAGGGTAATTAAATAATTAACATTATTTAATCATGACCATGGATAATATAAAATTATGTTGAAAGTGGTGTTCACAGGCCTAGACCAATTTTCAGTGTCTATAGAGGAGATAGAGGTGAGTGTGTGTGTGTGTGAGAGAGAGAGGGGGTAGAGGGAGAGTGGGAGAGAAAGAGAGAGTGGGAGAAAGAGAGTGGTAGAAAGAGAGAGTGGGAGAGAAAAAGGGAGAGAGAGGGAGAGAGGCAGGGAGAGGGAGAGGGGGACAAAGAGATAGTGGGAGAGATAGTGGGAGAGATGGAGATAGAGAGGGAGGGAGAGAGGGGGATAGTGGGAGAAAAAGAGAGTGGGAGAGAGTGGACGAGTGGGAGAAGGGGAGAGTGGGAGAAAGATAGAGTGGGAGAGAGAGAGGGGAAAGTGGGAGAAAGAGAGTGGGAAAGGGTGGGAAGAGAAATATAGAGAGTGGGAGGGAGAGAGTGGATAAATAGAGAGGAGAGAAAGAAGGTGGAGAGAGGGAGAGAGGGAGGAGGGAGGGAGGGAAAGAATAGTGGGGAGGAGGGAGAGGGGAGAAAGATATAGTGGGAGAGAGGGAGATAGAGAGGGAGGGAGAGAGAGTGAGAGTGGGGGAAAGAGAGATTGGGAGAGTGGGAGAAGGGGAGAGTGGGAGAAATATAGAGTGGGAGGGAGAGAGGGGGAGAGTGGAAGAAAGAGAGAGGGAGAGAGTGGGAGAGCGGGAGAAGGGGAGAGTTGGAGAAAGATAGAGTGGGAGGGAGAGAGGGGGAGAGTGGGATAAAGAGAGAGTGGGAGAGAAAGAGGGAGAGAGAGGGAGGGAGAGGGAGAGGTGGAGAAAGAGATAGTGGGAGATATGGAGATAGAGAGGGAGGGAGAGACGGACTGGGAGAGAGATAAAGGTTAGAGGGTTAAGAGTTAAGGGTTTAAGGGTTAAGAGTTTAAATGGTTAAGAGATAGAGGGTAGATGGAGATAGTGGGAGAGATGGAGATAGAGAGGGAGGGAGAGATAGAGGGTAGAGGGAGAGATGAACTGGGAGAGAGATAGAGGGTAGAGGGTTAAGAGTTAACCATAATCCCTCAACCCCTATAACCTCTTAATCCCTCAACCCTCAACCCTTATCCCTCAACCCTTAAACCCTAATCCCTCAACCCCTATACCATATTAATCCCTCAACCCTTAAACCCTAATCCCTCAACCCCTATACCCTCTTAATCCCTCAACCCCTATACCCTCTTAATCCCTCAACCCTCAACCCTTAAACCTTAAACCCTAATCCCTCAACCCCTATACCCTCTTAATCCCTCAACCCTAAAGCCTTAAACCCTAATCTCTCAAAACCTATACCCTCATAATCCTTCAACCCTCAACCCTCAACCATTAAACCCTAATCCCTCAACCCCTATACCCTCTTAATCCCTCAACCCTAAACCCTAAACCCTCAACCCTTAAACCCTAATCCCTCAACCCCTATAGCCTCTAAATCCCTCAACCCTCAACCCTTAAACCCTAATCCCTCAACCCCTATACCCTCTTAATCCCTCAACCCTCAACCCTTAAACCTTAAACCCTTAACCCTCAGCCCCTATAGCCTCTTAATCCCTCAACCCTCAACCCACAACCCTTAAACCATAATCCCTCAACCCCTATACCCTCTTAATCTCTCAACCCTCAACCCTCAACCCTCAACCCTCAACCCTCAACCCTCAAACCTCAAACCTCAAACCTCAAACCTTAAACCCTAATCCCTCCACCCCTATACCCACTTAATCCCTCAAATCTCAACCCTCAACCCTTAAACCCTAACTCCTCAACCCCTATACCCTCTTAATCCATCAATCCTCAACCCTCAACCCTTAAACCCTATTCCCTCAACCCCTATAGCCTCTTAATCCCTCAACCCTCAACCCTCAACCCTCAACCCTTAAACCCTAATCACTCAACCCCTATAGCCTCTTAATCCATCAACCCTCAACCCTTAAACCCTAATCCCTCAACCCCTATAGCCTCTTAATCCCTCAACCCTCAACCCTTAAACCCTAATCTCTCAACCCCTATATCCTCTTAATCCCTCAACCCTCAACTCTTCAACCCTAATTCCTCAACCCCTATACCCTCTTAATCCTTCAACCCTCAACCCTTAATCCCTCAACCCCTATACCCTCCCTCAACCCTCAACCCTCAACCTCAAAACCTCCTCTATAATCTCTTAATCCCTCAACCCTTAAACTCAATCCCTCCCTATACCCTCTTAACCCTCAACCTCAACCTCAAACCTGTTAAACCTAATCCCAACCCCATCTTAATACCTCAACCCCCAACCCTCAACCCTCAACCTCCATCTAACCCTCATCCCCTAATCCCTCAACCCATATACCCTCTTAATCCTTCAACCCTCAACCCTTAAACGCTAATCCCTCAACCCCTATAGCCTATTAATCCCTCAACTCTCAACCTTCAACCCTTAAACCCTAATCCCTCAACCCTCAACCCTTAAACCGTAATCCCTCAACCCCTATACCCTCTTAATCCCTCAACCCTCAACCCTCAACTCTTCAACCCTAATCCCTCAACCCCTATAATCCCTCAACCCTTAAACCCTATTCCCTCAACCCCTATACCCTCTACCATATAACCTCTTAATCCCTTAACCATAAACCCTCAACCCTTAAATCCTCTACCCTCTACCCTCAATCCTCTACCCTCTACCCTCAACCCTAATCCCCCAACCCTTAAACCCTTAAACCCTTAAACCCACTTAGTAAACTCTCTACCCTAATCCCTCAACCCTATTGGCCCTTAAACCCTTAAACACTCAACCCTCAACCCTCAACCCTTATACCCTAAACTCTTAAACCCTCTACCCTCTACCCTCAACCCTAATCCCAATGCCCTCTACCCTAAACCCTAATCCCTCAATCCTTACACCCTTAAATCCAAGAAAACTCTTTACCTTAATCCCTTAACCCCTATAACCTCTACCCTATACATTGGACGCTCAACCCTAATCCCTCGACCCTATACCCTCAACCCTCAACCTTAAACCCTCAATTCTCAACCCTCAACCCTTAAACCCTCTACCCTCTACCCTATACATTAAACCATCAACCCTCAATTCTCAACCCTCAACCCTTAATCCCTCAACCCTCAATCCTTAAACCCTAAAGTCTCAACCTCTATACCCTCTACCCTTTACATTGGACCTTGAACCTAATCCTTCAACCATATACCCTAAACCCTCTACCCTCAACCAAGTAAACCCTTAACCCTAAACCCTTCAACCTTCTACCCTATACCCTCAACCAAATACCCTCTACCATCGACCCTATTCCCTCAACCCTCAAACCTTAAACCCTAATACCCTAGAAACCATCAACCCTATAGATCCTCCACCCTAATCCTCAAACCTATACCCTCAATCCCTATCAATTTCTCTCTATCTATGCATCTCACCTCTCCCTCCCTCCCACACTCTCTAATTGTCTCTGTCTACCCTCTCCCTCTTTCTACGTACCTCTTGTTCAATCAATCCCTACCACCCTCTCTCACTCCCTCTATCCATCTCTCTCTATGTCCCTCCCACTCTATCCCACACTGTCCCACTCCCTCTCTCTCCCTCCCACGCCCTCTCTCTCTCTGGTCTCTCCCTCTAGCAACCTACCTAGGTAGCTCTCTCTTTGTTTTTCTCCCCTCTATCTATCCATCCCTCCCACCCTACCTAGATAAGTCCCTCTCACTCCACCCCCTCTTTCTCTACCTTTATTAGGTCACTCCCTCCCACACCCTTTCCCTCTCTCAGGTCTCTCACTCTCACTCCCTCTCTCCCACTCCCTCTCACTACCTATCTCACAAGTCTCTCCCTCTCACACCCCTCACACTCTCAAGTCTCTCCCTTTGACACCCTACCTACATAACTCTCTCTTTCTCTCTATCTCTCTCTCTCCCCCCTCTCTCTCTCTCCCTCTCTCTCAATTCTCTCTCTCCCACAGCCCCCTCTCTCTCTCCCTCTATCCCTCTGACCCTACCTAGCTAAGTCCCTTCACTCCAACCCCTTCTCTCCCACTCCCTCTCTCTTAAACTCTCACTTCCACCCCCTCTCCATCTCTCCAGACTCTCTCTCTCTCTAAATTCTCCCTCCCTCTAAATTCATACATAAATACATACATACATACAATCCTACATCTATACAAGCATACATACATACATGTGTAGATACAATCTTACATACATACAAGCATGCATACAATATACATGCATTGATACATACAAGCATATGTACATACATACAAGCATGCATACATGCATACATACACACACATACAAACATACAAATATATCAGAATACATTCAATAGATTGGAATTTAACATAAAGGAGGACATAACGCGAGTGTGTTATAATGTGCTCACGTTATGTCTTAGTTGACATTTTTCTCGCAGAAGCAAAAAACCATGTTAAAACTAGGATATAACGCGAGTGTGTTATAGCGCGCTCACATTATATCTTGCTTTGGGAATTCCCAAGCCTTATGATTGGTATTTTCCTTGGAATACCAACCCAAAGGCTTGGAGGGCATTCCCAAATGACCAGAGACATGTTTTTACAAAACCTGTCATAATTCACATAATCAAGTTCGTGCTCACCATCAGGATTGCATGTGGTTCAATATCGAAAAAATTGAACACATGGGTAATGTTGGGTTATCTCTTAGCTATCCAACGATGTAATGTTTTTCACTTTCTGACAATGTTAAGTCTTTCATCCATAATTTGTTTTGTTTGTATGTCTCTTTTTTTCCAAAAAGAAGTGTTTGGTATTTTTTTCATTATAAATTAACCGCTCATCGAATTTTCAAATAAATTACATTTTTAGAAACTAGACTCCATTCTACAAATTTTTAAAAAATAATAATAAAAAAATCAATTAGTTTCCAAAATTTGTAGGGGTAGCACGGCCAAAATTTTATTTTTCAGGAAGTGTCCACTTTGAAAATTAGTAAAAAATCAAATATTCATTAAAAAATTATCAAAAAAATTGTGCATCAACTAAATATTGTTATCTAACTTTTGACTATTGCGATTTTAAAATACTAAAACAAATTTCACCATACGAGGGTCATACAAGAGTTGCTATGTTATGTTTTTTTGAAAAAAATAACACCAATTTGTGTACATCCCTCTTTTGAATCCCTTAATCTCAACCATTTTGAAAATAAATTAGTAGTTTAGAAAGTAGACTCGGAGCATTTAGATCCTTGTTTTTGTTCCATCTCAAAATTTTGAGTGTAACTATCCTCAATTTCATTTCCAAGGTCAGTATTTCCTTATTTCAAAAAAAACGTTGTCCACTTAAGTCCCCTTTTTGGAAACCATCTTGGTGCACTTACCCTTCTCTACTATCATCTGCATGCCTATATACAATATGAAAAATATGGCTACTTGCACTAAATTATAATATTGTGATTGAATTTCTTCTTGTGGAGCAAGAGTATAATTTTTAGCAAAATCAACAACTGGCAATATAGTTCAAATTGGGAATGTGTTTTTACATATATTGAATTGATTATCAAGCCAATGAGCATATTGTGAGCATTTAACATATTTAGGTACAGTCTTATCTTTAAGTTCTTTAACAAATGCATGCACACTAAATTTTTCCACAATTATCTCACAATGATTTCCATTTTTTCCATCTTTTAAAGAATACTTAATATTTTTAAATTTTATAACATCCACTAATTGTTGTCCAAATTCATGTAAACCAATTTCATGCATACATTCTCCTAACAATGAAAAGTTACCACATCTATCACATTGTCCAAAAATACATGTTTTTAAATAAAATAAGTTTCCATTAGAGGGTTCACAAAATAAACCTACTATAAAATCTTTGATTGTTTCAGGTGGCATATTAATACCACAAATTTCCTACATAATTTAGTTAGCATGCAAAGTACAAGGTATATATCGTAAAATATCATAATAATAATGAAATTGTACACGAGTCTTACAACAAGGGATTCATTGTTTATTAATTCTAACATACCAAGGTTTACATTTTTTCAATGATCTTTGACTTATGCTAATATTAAATGGTAAGATTGGATCATCTCAAAAAAATTATATAATTCAGTTTGAGTCATATCTAAGAGATGCTTTGGATGAGGCTCGTGAATTTTGGATCCCACCCTTAATTTTAAAACATTTATAATATTAGGTGATACTCTTGTATCATCATGCCAATATTTTTTTATTAAAGATTTGATTTCATTAGTTAATTTCATATTTGACCTTGGCAGTCTACCACTAAAACTCCAACATTGATTAATTGGATCTTTTTCAATAGTTTCTCTTCTTTTAGTAACTCTTATCAAAGTTTTAGGATTTACTTTTATATATTTACTAATCTTACTTAACATTCTTTTATTTGAAGTTGATTTATTAACTATCTAGCAGTTGTTATTGCATGATGAGATGCATTCTTATCTTTAGATCGAATTTTCTTTCCTATAGAATCAATAGCATTGGCAACACTAGATATGACTTGTTCTACTGAATCATCTTTCTTTTTTGGTTTTACAAAAATGCCTAATTTTTCATCACTTTTCTCATTTTCCACATTTTCATCAATTGCATCATGAGTTGACATTGAAATCCTAATTTCTTTCTTAAGAAAATATTTTATATATTCTATTTCCACGAGTTCTTATTTGTCTCCAAGAAAATTTAGTATGAAGGTTATCTAGCACATCTCTTTCCATTGTAAGAAAAACATTTGCATTTTCATTCATACTAGTGGTTTCATTTTCAAACATAAAAGGGATTTCATTTATTTGTATTCATATTTAAGATATTCAATCATTATTTTGTTTTTGTATTGTTTCAAAACTAGAATTATTGATATCATCAATGGTGTATCCAGCTTCATTTAAATAACTAAGATCAATATTATTAAGACTTGGGTTTGAAGACATACTGTAGACATGCAGATTTGACATCATCGTCAATGTTCATCTTTTGATTAAATAAATCAAGTTTTATTTAATTAAATCATAAATCTCCTAAGGTCTATTAATTTAATCACAAATATTAAATTAAATGATCAATGCTCATTTCCTCTCATTTGATTTTAAAAGAAATACAAAAATCTAAAATCAAATGTCATATCACTTAAATCATCTATTAGATTAATCAAATCATGATTAGTTTAACTCCTAACTAACCCACCCACTTGCACCAATAAATCAATTTATTTGATTTATTAAAAAGACTTATTTTCCCTCAATAACTCTCATCTTTGACTTTTTTGGACAAAGATAATTCCCCCCAAAACCCTCAACCACATGCATTTATGGCCATTTTCAAATTCAAATTGGCACATTGGCCAAGACTTGCACATTCCTCACCCTCTCACACCTTGACAGGTGGCATCTTGTCATTGGCCCATGAATGATCCCACATTCATCCATTTGGCCTCTCCTCTCTTCAAGTTCAACTATAAGTTGAAGGCTTCTCTCCTTCAAACAACAACACTTTTTCATGCAAGGTTACTCTCAACATAAGAGAACTAATCTTGCTCATCACAACAACACAATTTAACAACATATTCTCATTGCAAGGTTACTCTCTGATTTTGAGAACTAATCTTGCTCATCATTTGGCAATCTTGCTTATCATGGATTGGGAAAGGGCAGCTTCCTACACAACTAAGTTGCACCAATCCACCATAGGATAGATATACTTCATGTCTTCTTTACATGTTAGGATTTGTTTTTGTCATTTGCTAATATTTTGAAGAATGTGGTATTATTTTATGAAGACATTGGATTTGTGTTTGGTTATACTAATCATGCTAACAAGATGTATGTGTTTTAGTTTTTAACCAAATTTGCAGATTTTGATGTCTACAAACTGGCGCTAGAAGGAGGGCCAGAAGTATTTGTTTTATTTATTTGATATTGATTACATCAATAGAGATGAATATAAAGTCTGTCTTTGTTATGTTTTTGTTCTATCTCTCTTATTGTTGTTTGTTGTAAGTCCATTGTGCGAGTAGGAGAAAAAAAATAAAAAAATTGCTTGTTCATGCCATGGAGCATTGTAAAGCGTGGATTTATGTAACAGTCTCATGAATTAGCTTTACTATTTGTTTGCAATGTATTACTCTATGATTAAAATAAGGTAATTCTACATTTTGAGTTCACCTCTTGTATTGCTATTGGATTTTCTTACGCAGCAAAAAGAAAGAGTCTCCTTTAACATTCTAGTAGATCTTTGACATCTTTTTTGCTATGTCATGCAGTATGCACATAAAAATTATATAAATACCAATAGCTAGAAAGTTTATGAACATCATTTCAATGCTAGTCTTGGTTCTGGTTTACACCTACCAACCACATTATCTTGAAAGAATTCAAGTTCTGGTTTACACCCGCCAACCACATTATCTTGAAAGCATTTATTTGCATTGATGTGAAGAGTTACTACTTTAGAAATCAGTCAGATCACTACCTCGTAGCTTTCATTTCATTCACCTTACCGTAAGGTCCATAGCTTTTTCCTACACTTCACAAACATTATGCTTCAGCTATACTATGTACCTTTCCCCACTGCGAATATAGTTGCTAGAGGGAGCAGAAGAATGATAGTTATTTGCATCGGTCTGTCATATCAAACATTATGAGTGCTGAGAACAATACGCATGAGTAGTTGGTGAAGTGTTTGAAATTTGAGAGTTTATTCTCCTTGCAAAGGAAGATATGAAAGGGGATATAATCGTGACTTAAACAGCATGTTCAGATATTCTTCACTTTTTGCATTAGGATTCATTATAAAGTTAACAATGTTCAATTTTGTAGTAAGTCTGTGGTAACAACTTCGAGGTTTTTTTTTTTTGTTGTTGTTGTTGTGGTGTCACTTGCATTGATTTGATGTGGATTAAGGAAAATGAAGACACAATGGAAGTCATAGGTTCAATAAAATTTAATGTGCCGCTCATTGAGGCTTTAACGCACATTCATTTGTCACAACCATTACCTTTGAATATTAACGTACCATTTCTGCTTTTCTAATTTCTTTTGTTCATACGCTAGGTAACTCACGACGACTAAGGTGAATTTAATACTTTGAATCAAAAGGATGAATATCTTGTTTTTTATTGACTGTAGTTTTTCTATGCCACCATTCTTTTCCTTGTTGGCTTTTTAGTTTCTGGTATATGAAAGAGACCATGCAATTGGTTTTTAGTTTGCAGCCATAGAATGCTTTCCACTAAGAAATTCGGTTATGGCGAGACCATCTGTCTTTACATGCATGATGATCTTTCCTAGGTTTCAGCTCATGTTTTTCCTTCATTCGTGCCAGCTTTCCTACGTCACACCGTTTCCATCACTTATCTTCATCTCTTCAGGCTATTCGACAAATTTCCAGGCATGGGCGACTTTCCAACAACCATTTTCTCAACATTTCCAACCTTTGCCATTGATCGTTCTTTAAGTATTCCTTTTGTGGCATTAAAGTTCGCTTGGAGGATAGTTCTAGCCTGCAAACTAATCTCTGAATCATACTGTGTTGCTTCATCAGCTCCGTTACCAGGCAATTGCACGCCAAATTAGAGAAGTGGCAGCTGCAAAACATTTATCAGTGGTCTTTTCTTTGCATTACTAGTCTTTTCTTAGCATTAATTCTTCCATCACTGACTAGGCATATGGTGAATGAATTTTTCAGCTACCATGGAGAGCTACAGTTCAGAAGTAATGTAATACGGTGTTGTATGCCATCAAGAATATAGATAATTTAGTTTATTGATGATATTTGCATTGATGGCCTTGGTACATGATGTGGGCCTGTGACCTTTATTGCGATCCTTCTAGGAGTCCTCAATTGCTCATCTTGTGAGCGCATGTAGGTGGGGTCCCATAACTAAATTGACGCATTAACTGGTTTATTCGTTGGTTCACTTTTTTATTCACTATTCATGCCTGCCAATTGCACCAAGCTTGGAAGTTTCTAAAGCCTTTCTAACAAATGCATTTTGCACATATCCTACAATTACCACACTCTATGAAACCACGTCTCTCTGAGGTATTCTGAAAACAGTCAGCGTACCTTATCTATGCTTGCATGATTTTGAGACTGTCATTTTCTCAATCGGCGTATTTCATCAGATTGCCTTTCCTCTCCAAAATCATCAACATGAACTTGCCTGATCTTGAATCATTTGGAAAATAATGAAAGAGAATTTTGTGCGTGAAAACCAAACTTGTCCTCTCATCAATCGAGTTCATTTAAAAGACTAACTTTTCCCACTGCATGCAGGCTGCTGGAAATATCTCTTCTATGCATCATATATCTTAGCAAGATTTATGAAATGTGTGCCTTCATGTAATCAGATATTGGAGGTTGCAATGATATGGTATAGGTAAGTTAATATTTTTAAACTTGGATTCACTACACTCCTCACAAATATGTCAAATCCATTAATGAGTTGTAGTCAGGAAACCCTCGGTACCAACTCACATGTCTGTTGGCTTTATCATTTTAAAATTCTTTGAAAATTCATTAATGAACTGCGGTCAGATTATTACGTATATTTTAATCAAATATTGTATTTGATTTATCATTGGTTTTTATGATGCTTACTGAAACATGTAGGTTCTATTAAATCTATGAAATATAAAGTCTGCTTGCTGCGCTTGAGAAATATTTTTTAATATCTGATGAAAATCTCTGGTCTCAGTGTTCGCTTTTGCTAGGCCTGGAATAATGTTTCTGAATTATATTTGAACGATATTAATGAATTAGGTTTGGGAAACTTAAAATGACTGATGGATTTTTTATCCTTGTGTTAGTCTATCTTATGTCGATCTAAAGAGTGGATTTGAACTTTACAACCTTTCTATGGGTGGGAGATCTATTTAAAATTTATTTGGGTTGGCACAGGTTTCCAAATGTGTTGGGTTTTTTCAAATGTTTTGTTGACTATTACTTGCAATGTGATACCAGTGTTGGGTGCAAATTTGATTGCAATGTGCTTTTTATTGACTACTACTTGCATTTATGTTGACTGCAATTACTCTGATGCTTGTTTATGAAAATGGGGATCTAAGTTTGATATGATGGGATTTTTTCAATTATAACCATCCACAAGACACTCCTCAAATTGATGTGATAGGAGTGAAATAATTAATGAGCAAGTTTCTATTGTATTTTTATTAAAAAGATTGCAAGTTGTCAACATCTTCTTCATTATTAGTGCAAACCTAAGTCAAATCCTTTGGTGTCATTCAAGCCATTTAAGAGTCTCCGGTTGGTGTTGCCACACAATAAATTACTTTTTTCAAGTCTCATCTTTTCCACTTTGCTAGAATTAGCATTGAATTAAACAGACCTTTGTCACGTATTTGTATGAGATCCACTACAATAGGTGGTATAAGAGAATAGGCAAGTGCCTTTTAGTGCAGAAATAATTTTTAGTGTTGATATCATTATCAAAAGGGTTTTTTGAGGTTTCAATTCTGTATTGCGAATCTTGTTTTTATAAGCATCATGGTACAGTGGATACAAGAGGCAACAAAAAGGTTATCTGCACCAACTTTTATCCATCTTGGCATAGCTTACATTTTGTGTTTATCCATAACTATCAACTATTGTTTATCATGATTTCTGTGAAACATCATACTTCTTATTTATAACTTTGTACTCTTTGTAGGTTGAGATCAAGGTTGAAATTGAAGGTTGACATCAAGATTGAAATTGGAGGTTGACATTGGAGGTTGACAAAAGGTGAACGGAGTGAAGATTGGAGATTTCATTTTTTTTGAAATCGAGATTTGAAAAAAGCATTTTTTAATGCTTGTTTTAACAATCTTAGAGCTTTCTTTTTCTACTCTCGTTTTTTGCTTCAAATCAACTCACTTTTCGATTTGGGCTTAAAATCAATCACTGATTTGATCTTTTCAAAGTTGGTTAAAAAGAACCTTAGACATTTACTAGATTTCGATTTGGGCTAAAATTGGACAAGGCAAATTTCACATCTCATTTGGTGCTTTTAAAACAAACTCATCACTGCTTTTTGGACTTAAAATAAACAAGTGTTTGTCATTTTTTGTAATCCTTTTCACAAATTAACATCATTTAAAATGCGTATGCGCTTCTCTCGCACTTCATAACAATCTTGAGAATCAACAGCATTTTAGTGATATTAAGTTGTCAAAAAGATTGCCTTCACATTTCGATTTGGGAACTTAAAATTGAACAAAGCTTGTCTAGTGTGAGAAAAAGGCATTGTGAGTGTTCTCTCTTTGTTTGAGCAAACAAAGATGATCAAACTACGAATGCACTTACTTGCTATTGTACATCTTTAGAGGGCCTGCCTTGTAGGAAAAAGTACTCACCCAAGGGAACGATCCAACCGGGAACACGCTAAAGCCAAGCGACTTCCAACCGGTATATAAGTGCGTATTCTTGAGGAAAGTTCAAGAATCACGAGGATTATTTCGATGAGATGGACAGTAATGGACTCTCGCTAATGTTGGATAATCCCCCACGAACAGAATGCCTGCATTAGAACCCTTTGTTTAGAAAAAGGCCAAAACCTTTTCTATTTTGTTGGTGCAAAAGGTCATGTCCTTTGAAGCCGCCCCACGTTATACATGCGGTTTTGTTGTGGAAATGGAAAGTATGCCATGGGAGATTCATGGGTACTAATGCTTGGCTGACCTGAGAAGTGAGTGTCGTGGAGGGGAGCTAATGTGGTCAAGCATTTAGCCATTCACACAAAATATGTGCAGCTAGATTCGTCCAAGTGGGAACCCAACAAGATATTGCCTCATCATCCTAGGGTTGTAAAAAGTGTTTGGAAGTAAAAGATACATTGTTTGGTTCTCAAAACGATTGAAAACGAACATTCACAAGACCTCAAAATTTCAAACCCCTTTTAGGAAACAAATACCTTTGACGAATTTAGGCACTCTTGCTTTCCCTAGGGATCATATCCTTAGAGGTTTCTAAGTGCTTGGATTTTATCGTCATTTATTTTCAACAAGGTTAAACATAGGAAACTTTTGCCCTATTTTCTTTGATTTCCACACAATGGACCTTGTGGGATGAGAAAGAAAGTGGGGCATTAGACATATAGTTTGAAAGATAAGCAAGCAAGTGTTTTTGGTAAAAAGAATTCATTAAACTAAGATAAAAGGACAAATTGGATTACACATATGTTTTCTAAAATGATTGGTTTACAACTTTTACAAAAAAAGGTTTCAAGAAATAATCCCGAGTTGTATGCATTCTACTATCAACAAAATCCTGAACTTTTTGAAAGGTTTTCTTTCCTCCCATAGGAAATATAGCGTGTTCTTCAACACCGAGGTCTTGTAAGCATAAGTGTTATTCTAGGTCAAGTCTAGGATCAAATTCAATCACTTTCATCCATCTCTCAACCATTAAATTAGTCAAAATTCACCTCACCAACAACTCTTGGAAACTTTGTAAACATTTGTTATGCTAAACTTCTAGGCGAAATCAAATCACTTCATTTGACTTAACACACCTAGTCAAACCATCATCTTATACATGAGTTCTCTCTTGGATAATACAACTTCCTAGGGTTTATTAGTTCATCTTGTTTGGCTTAACACACCTATCCAAATTATCAAATCATCACCTCATTTGACTTGACACACTTAGTCAAACTACCATCTTGTAGGAGTTCACTCTTGGATAACACAACTTCCTAGAGTTTTACGATTACATTTATCACTCTTGTTTGACTTAACACATCTAATCAAACCATCAATCCAATCACGATCAATCAAAGTACTAAAAGGTTTAGCATTTCCTTCAAAGTTTCTTTAAGAGTTCCATTCATCCATATCACTCATCTTTCATTTATCTCATCCTCATCATCGCTTTGATCCTTCAATTATCCTAGTTCTTCACTTCTTTGAACCTAAGGTTTAGACCGATCTAAAGGATTAGAGGATCATCTCTTACATCTTTTAAAATTTATCTTCAATTTATGGTTCAAACTTGATCTCAACACAAGAGGGACATGGAATATAAACTTGATCCATCCATCATGAGAAATTTGAGTCAACCAAACTATCCAAGTCTCACAATTCCAATTGATTATCGAAACTCACATTTAGGCATGGCATCATTATCTTGTCCAAACCTCAAAAGAATAACGAATGTGAGTATGCCCAATCTAAGTTGTGAACCACCTTTCCCGCTGATAGATTTAAATACAAGTCCAAACCTACAAATCTATCAACCAAACACTCAATGCATGAGTTTTCCAAACAACATTATCCCACCAAATCCATACATGCCAAATACAAGTTTGTTGAACATGAACATTTCTAGTCCACACTTGGTGACCTTTGGGATGGATATGCTTGCAAATCCCCCTAATGTTGTTGAAAATCCTCGCAATATATTGGCAACTCCATATGTTGATTCAAGTCAAGGTAACACCATGCAAAATCAAAGTTACCTAAATCAAGGCAATATGATTCTCAACCACAACAATGTTCAAAGTCAACGTATAATGCCAAATCAAAACATCATACCAAATCATCCTATTTTGCCATCGATATCGCAATAGCAGGTGGCAACCATTCAAGCAATCCCAAAAATCAACACCATTCCCATTCCACCACCACCACCACCATAACATAGCATGACCAATTCATTCTCCATCATGTTGCAAGCCGCTCAAGAAGCTTCCTGCAAAAAGGCGCTCCAAAAACAGCAAGTCACACAAGTTGTACAAGCCGCACATGTCACTCAGATGGCACAAGAAATCCAACAAGCACACGCTCAAGCACAAGCGCAATTCAAAACTCAACAAGCACAAGCACAAGCACAATACCAAGCTCAATTGCAAGCCCAAAAAAAATCATTGTTGGCACAACAACAACATGACGTTGTTGGCTCAACAGCAAACACGGGAATTACTCACTCAACAAAGCTTGCAACAGATTCCCACCACAATTCTTGAAATAAAAAATCAAGATCAATCTGTCAATAAGCACCTTAGAGATGTTTCCACATCATTCGATGATCAAATCAACACACCCCAAAAGCCACTTTTCAATCACGATCAAAATCCACCAACAATGCCCAATAATGATCCAATTCAAGAAATGTCAACATCACTTGGTCTTATGGTTGAAGACATTGACAATCTCTCCACCATAACGGCTAAGGAAAATGATCAAAATCAATCTATCAATGAGCACATTCAAGATGTTTCTACCCCATCTGATGATCAACTCACCATACATCAAGAGCCACTTTTTAGTGATCTATTCCAAGATGTGTTAACATTATTTGATCCCATTGACATAATCTATGATCCATTGACCAATGATCATATCGAAAATGTTTGTACATTGCCTTATGAGTTAGAGGAAATATCTCAAGAACGTATTCCATAGCATGATCAAAATCTTCCATCAAGGTCTAGCAATGGCCCTTCCAACGACATATTGACATCCCTCGACCTCATGGTTATAGATATTGAAGGAATCCCTAGCTTAACACTTGATCCAAATCCATTCAAAGATCAAGAAGATATTAAGCCACTTCCCATGCCTAATGACGATGTCCAAGAATCCCTTCTAAGCAATCCATCCTTTGAAATCAACCCATGTCAAGAACTTGAGCCAAATCATGTCGAAAGCGATTTTGAAATCACTCAAGATCGAGAATTCGTATATCCAAGATACTACAATGATCTAATGGGCACTCTTTTATCTATACAAGATATCGCAAATGATGATCATATCCATATAGCACATATTCCTCCATCTACCCATGAGATGCCTTCGTTGGATGGACACGTAGATGATCATCATTCAAAACAAGAGTCTCATACTCTTGAAATCATTACTAAGAAACAAGAGTCTCCTACTCTTAACATTGGTACACATGATCAAAATATGGAAAAATTTGGAGACATATCAGAAGCAAATCATGAAGAAGGATTTTACAGAAATCATGAATCAAAAACAACAACCTATGAATTGAATCATGAGGAAGAGTTTTATGAGGACAATAAATCAGCAATACAATTTGATATCTCAAAAGATCAAGACAAAGATATCAATCAGGCATTCATCCCACATGTGGAGGATCCTATTACTTATAAAGTTGTCCAGATCACTTACCTTTCTTAGGGAAAGCTCCTTCATTAATAAAGAAGCTGTCACTTTTGAAGGCCCACAACAAAGTAGAGAAGGATTAGCACCTTGTTTCCAAGGTAAATCATATCCTATGGCAAATAAACTTTTTCAACAAATGAATTATCAAGGCAGAGGATTAGGTCTACATGAACACGGTATCCTAGAACCAGTGCAGATTATTGACAATCCTAAGCATCAAGGCCTTGGTTATTCAACAATCAAAGGATCTCAACATATCAGTAATACCTCCACAATACTGGGGGCAACTTCATCTTGAGCAAACGTCAACATAGGGAGCACGAAGAATCCTTATGATGAAACTAATGCCAATACTACAACCCGCTGTATCACAAATCTTCATCCACCCATCACCCCATCCACAAATTGGGACCAACGTCAAAAGAAAGACTTGAAGCGAAGCATGAAGAACCTTATCAAAGAAAAAGAAGCTAAGAAGCATATCAGACAAATCAAATATAGGTGGATACCAAAACGAGCAAAGAAATATTATCCCTATCAAACTCCATCAGTCAAAGAAACTATGGGGAAAAATCAAAAAAGGAAAAGTATCCATCAAAGATGTCCAGAAAGTCAAAATCAGGCTTCTCAAGCAATGTACAAATTTTATTGAGCATTTGGTCCTAATTCCACACACACTTCCATATCCACCCATCATTGCTCATCTACCCAAGTTTGGAGAGTCAAAGGTTCCAAACTATCAACCAATCCATCTTTTATTCCTAAAAACACTCCATCCACGCCTCCACGCATGATATCCAATTCTTACATTGACCATGTGTTGGCAATGACCCTTCATCATAAGGATTTAGAAGGCACTCTATCGCGATGTACGCATAAAGACAAAGTTAACTCCAGTATCAGCAAAGTAGATCAAAGATCTCAAAATTTGCATTCAAGTGCACGTGTCTTGGCAAAACAACTTCTTCAAGTAGGATACCGATGGCATGTTATGAAAGAAGCATCAACATCAACAGTATTAAATGATTCGACATCAGATTAAAATCTCTTAGAAAATACAAAAAAAATCAAAAAAATATAAAAAATCCAAAAAAAAAAATTAGAAAAAGGATTTGAAAACAGTCAAGAAAAAAATCGTCCTCCAGTGAAAACCATTTTGGTGGTGCTTTGGACAAGTACCATGATGAAAACCTGGCAAATAGGCGTCATGTGTAGAATCGAGCATCTACATGCATCAGTTCAGGAGAAATCATCTCATCGCATCCGCAATAGAGCCATCATTTGAGCCATATCATTCATTCATCTATGAACTGTTTATCCAACCCATTTTTATCCATCTGCATCCAAGGTCCAAGTTACCTTGATCTTGATGAAATTTTGGTGCACACTTTACACTTGCTTATGGTAAACATCTTGACATGGGTCATTTTCATTGATCCCATTCTATCCAACATTATCTGAGCCTCAAACCATTATCTGAATGAGCATTCTTTTGTTTGAACACCCTTACCTTATCGCAAGATAATCCATATCCATTCGTCCAAGAATCTACCCATGGTCGTTTAAACATTGCTAGACACTAGGGGCAAATATTTGCATCTTGCTTCGAGAATAAATCTGGATATATATCCTACTTATATGGCGATCCGAACATTGGAAAACACAAAATAAAATTGGCCAAGCATTTGTGAGCCAAAAATCCCAAATCATTAGCCCATGGCATATTTTGACGAGACTATGTTCCTTATCAAGCTTTATCTTTCGTCGAACATGAATATCAGTCACATCTAACTTGTGTGTCAGCATCACATGAAATCATCAAAGCTATTTTGTTCCAAATCAAGCTTCATCAATATTGATCAATCAAATCCAATCAATCATCACCTTGTTTGACTTAACACACTTAGTCAAACTATCATCTTGTGCACGAGTTTACTCTAGGATAACACAACTTCCTTGGGTTTACAAGTTCATTATCACCACTCTGTTTGGTTTAACACACTTAGCCAAATTATCAAATCCATAATCACCTCATTTGGCTTAACATACCTAGCCAAATTATCCTTTTTGTACGAGTTTATTCTAGGATAACACAACTTCCTAGAGTTTACAAGTGCATTATCACTTTTGTTTGACTTAACACACTTAGTCAAACTATCAATCCATCAATCCAATTAATCAACCTTAAGCTTGGTTTTCAACAAAATCCTAAAATAGAACACTAATATCGTCATGCATATCATATCCAAATCGTCAAAATTATGCGAAAATTCAAAAACATCCAAAACATATCAAAATTCAAAAACATCAAAAAAATAAAAAATCCAAAAACATGTCAAAATATAGAAAAATATTCAAAAATTTATCATTGAGTCTTGTCAGTCTTTTACCTTGTTGAACTACATCATCTCTGAGCTTGAACATAGGCAAGGTTGATCTTTGATCATCCCCCAAGATAGTTAGGGTCAGTCCTTAGGCGTCCATTGCATTGGCAATTTGTTTGCCCATTTATTTTACAATTAGGGTCGGTCCTTAGGCATCCGTCGCATTGGCAATCTATTTGCCCATTTATTTTACATTTTAGGATTTTAGGCATCCGTCACAATGACATATGTCTGCCCATCTAGTTAGGCGTTCGTCGCAAGGGCATTTGTTTGTCCATCTTTTTCACATTTTAGGTTTTTAGGCATTCGTCGCAATGACATGCGTCTACCCATCTAGTTAGGCGTCCATTGCAAGGGGCACCCGTTTGTCCATCTAGTTTACATTCTAGTATTTTAGGCATCCGTCGCAATGACATTCATCTGCCCATCTAGTTAGGCGTCCGTCGTAGGGGCACCCGTTTGTCCATCTTTTTATATTTTAGGATTTTAGGCGTCTGTCGCAATGACATCCGTTTGCCCATCTAGTTAGGTGTCTGTCGCAGGGGCATTTGTTTGTCCATCTATTTTACATTTTAGGATTTTTAGGTGTCTGTCTCAATGACATCCATCTACCCATCTAGTTAGGCGTCCATCGCAGGGGCATTCGTTTTTCCATCTATTTTACATTTTAGGATTTTTAGGCATCTGTCGCAATGACATCCGTCTGCCCATCTAGTTAGGCGCCCATCGCAGGGGCATTCGTTTGTCCATCTATTTTACATTTTAGGATTTTTAGGCATCTATCGCAATGATATCCGTCTACCCATCTAGTTAGGCGTCCGTCGTAGGGGCATTCGTTTATCCATCTTTTTCACATTTTAGGATTTTAGGCGTCTGTCACAATGGCAATCCATTTTCCCATCTATCTCATTAGTAGTCAAGTTAATTGGAGTCTGAACTACATCGTCTCTGAGCTTAAACATAGGCAAGGCCATCCTTGATTGGTCCTCGAGACACCAAAATTCAAAAACATTCATAAATCTTGAAAATACCAAAAACAGCCTCAAAACATCTGAAAACCCAAAATGGTGCATCCATTCTATCTCGCTTTCACCCGTGATTGTCATCACTCATAATAAAGCATTGTTACTTTCACCCTTTGGTGAGTCAGTCAGAAGCAAGTCTAGCAGGTTCCAAAGTGAACACTCTAATCGTCAGAGTCTTGAAAGTCTAAATTAGTGAGTCAACAAGTTGGTCAACTCGGAGTATCAATAGCCTATCACCCAAATCAATCCCACCAAAATCCTGATCACTACATGTCCTAGGATGAAGCTTTCCCACGATGGACATAAGCATCATGTACCCCATAGTAGTCTAGCCTTGGCTAGCGGTACGAAGAACATTAGCTTGTTTGTTTACTTTATCTTGGTCTTTTTGACTTATCTTATTTTGTGCTCATTCCAAGGACCTCTCAATGATGCCTAAACAAAATAGGTTTAGAGAGAAAGGAATGGGGCAATGATCATTATCTTTTTATCTACTGTGCTTGTTGGATATTCTTGTAAAATAACTTCGTCAGACGTACTTTGCTTGTTTGTAGGAAAGATGTTTTAGGTATCTTGTTGACCACATATGAAGGCTTGCCTTTTTATGTTTTGGCCCGAGATGTCTAGAATATCTGAACTCCATTCTGAATAAGGTTATGTTTGTCAAGTGTGAACAGAGTACTCCTATCTGTTTGACAAGTCAAAGTCCATCACACTAGGCGCCATGCCATCCTGGTTCTTAATACCTTGATGCATCGCACCTACATGTGTTATCAAACATAAAGAAAGGTATGCTCTTTTCCCATCCTTGGACAAGCAATACATCATCATCATTCATCATCATATCCAATAAAGTCTCGATGACTAGAGGACTTGTTGGACTTCTTCATCTTCTTGAATTTAAGGGTTGATCCCACTCATTCTTCTATCCTCTTTCATGCTAACAATGCATCCATCCTACATCCATGCTGCATTCATCCTCTCATCTTGCATAATCACGTCATATCATTATAGGACAACATCATCCATCTCATCCATCTCACATGCATTGCATAATCATTTAAGATGTTTAAGATAATATAGATTTGTTATTCTAAGCATCTTTCAAACATTACATTTCCATCATCACTATCATATAGATCATATAGTCTAACCATCCATACATCCATTTTGAACCTCTTTATCACGAGATCCACCTCAATCTCTTCGCTCGATCTCTCGAGGGGGCAATGTACTAACCTACTTCTTTTCGCTGGGGTATTCGAAAAATCAAATTTTTTAAAAATTTCGATGTCAGTGGCATCATTCTTTGAACCAATGCAACAAGTACATTGTTTCAAAGAGGGGAAAAATGTAGACATGCAGATTTGACATCATCGTCAATGTTCACCTTTTGATTAATAAATCAAGTTTTATTTAATTAAATCATAAATCTCCTAAGGTCTATTAATTTAATCACAAATATTAAATTAAATGATCAATGCTCATTTCCTCTCATTTGATTTTAAAAGAAATACAAAAATCTAAAATCAAATGTCATATCACTTAAATCATCTATTAGATTAATCAAATCATGATTAGTTTAACTCCTAACTAACCCACCCACTTGCACCAATAAATCAATTTATTTGATTTATTAAAAAGACTTATTTTCCCTCAATAACTCTCATCTTTGACTTTTTTGGACAAAGATAATTCCCCCCAAAACCCTCAACCACATGCATTTATGACCATTTTCAAATTCAAATTGGCACATTGGCCAAGACTTGCACATTCCTCACCCTCTCACATCTTGACAAGTGGCATCTTGTCATTGGCCCATGAATGATCCCACATTCATCCATTTGGCCTCTCCTCTCTTCAAGTTCAACTATAAGTTGAAGGCTTCTCTCCTTCAAACAACAACACTTTTTCATGCAAGGTTACTCTCCACATAAGAGAACTAATCTTGCTCATCAAAACAACACAATTTAACAACACATTCTCATTGCAAGGTTACTCTCTGATTTTGAGAACTAATCTTGCTCATCATTTGGCATCTTGCTTATCATGGATTGGGAAAGGGTAGCTTCCTACACAACTAAGTTGCACCAATCCACCATAGGATAGATATACTTCATGTCTTCTTTACATGTTAGGATTTGTTTTTGTCATTTGCTAATATTTTGAAGAATGTAGTATTATTTTATGAAGACATTGGATTTGTGTTTGGTTATACTAATCATGCTAACAAGATGTATGTGTTTTAGTTTTTAACCAAATTTGTAGATTTTGATGTCTACACATACCTAGATAAATTGTTTGAATAGGTGCATTTTTCATATCATTGGGAGGTGGATTTAAAGACATACCTAAAGTTGTTTGCATAGGTTCTATTTCCATATCATTCAAAGTTGAAGTTGAAGGCACAGTTGGGTTTGTTTCCATAATTACATTTTCTTCCATATTCACCATCTCCACATTTGCATCATCTAAATTCATCTCACCCTTCATTGTTTCCTCTTCAACATTAATGGAACTAGATGCTTCCAAATTTTTCATTTGGCAAATCTTTTCTCTTTTATCTCTTTGTCTTTTTTCCTCCATTTCTCTATTTGCTTCAATTTCTTCAGGTGTAATTGAATTTCTATATATTTTTCCTTTGTTTTGATCCCATGATTACCAAACCCTCTTTGATAAAAAAAAAAATGATTATTAACCTATTTTCTAATTCTTACCTCCTTCAAATATTTAAATAAAACTATATAGTATGAAGATTCTTTCTTCTATAAACTTTGAAGTACAAAAACATCATGAATACTTTCAAAAGTTTTGTTTCCCAAATCTTCTTGTAAAATGTTCTTGTACTTGATTCCACTTCAAAAAATTCAACCTAAACTTGTCTCTTCCAAAAATTTGAATAGAACATGCCCTGTTAAGAGATTGCACAAGACAACATTGAAATAAAAAATATAGAAAATGATGCTTTCAGACCATACTACAGAAAAGGAATGTTGTAGAAAAAATGTGCTCTATTTTTTTTTCCAAATTGGGAAAAAATGGTTAAATAAGAAATTCATGTGCATTATATGTGTTCTATTTTAGGAATGTGTATGCATTACCTTTTACCAACGAGTAAATAGGTAATGGATACACATTTTTTTAAAATAATGTGTATGTGTTTTGTAGCATGTACACATTTTGTTTAAATAAAACATATGTGTTTTGTAACACATACACATTTTTAAAATTTTGAATCCCCAACCCACATGTTGCCTCGGTTTTAGGCTCAAGAAAGGATTGGCAACCCAACCCTTAGCCTTTGACCTACAACTAAAAACTAAGGTAGATTAAAGAGAAATGTCCAACTTTGGCAATCAATATGAAATTAAAACCCATTAGAAAACATGATGTCTAGTTTCCAAATATATAAATTTTATTAATATTGGATTATAGTTGTTATTTTTAATTAATTTCTAAGCAAACTAGTCCATAAACTTGAAATATCATACTTTTTTGTTTTTTAATAACTTTTTTTGGTTAATTTTTTTGTAAATAATTATATGGAATCAATCTTCAAACAATTATCTAAACAATGAAGAAAAATTATTCAAAAAATGTTTAGTTTAGGTCCAATTATGTTGTTTGTACACATTAATTTTTAAAATCAACAATTAAGGCCAATCAAAATTCAATAAAAAAATATTGAGAAAAAAATTACAAAAAAATATCCTCATCAATCTTCATGTTGTTAGCTATCTTTCCCCAAAATAAATTAGCAAAATACTTTTATTTGAGTCAAAAAGTGGTTTCCATACACATGCATGGTATGGTAAAAAAAATCTTTTAAAAAGTGGTTTTTATACATCCCTATCAAAATTCAATTTCTATCATTTGGGTATTTTAATAAGTTACATATTTGGAAACTAGATTCAAAATGATAAATTTCATATTACTGACTTTTTTTAAGATTCATTGTATAAGTGCCTCAAATTTTTAGTTCAAGTGTGACAAATTTTGAAAAACAACAAAAACACTTCCACTTTTTGAACTATTTGTGGACCCAACTTCTTGAATCAGCCCAAAGGTTATTTCTAGGACCTTCAAATGAAAATAACTAAGTTGTTTGAAGGTATTTAAGGACCAAATGAAGGTACCTTCTTTAAAAGGTCCTATCCTAGATAAAAAATAAAAATAGGACATTTGAATGAAGGTTCAACTTCGATTGAATAGGTTTGAATGAAAGCACCTTCATTTGAAGAAATACATTCAAATGAAGGTGTTTGGTAATAATTTTATCTCAACCTATGCCAAATTATGATTATATGATTACACACAAGGTATGGTGCAACATGATTCTAATAGAGATACATGACATAATTTTGATGGACGTGTGGCATGTGCTATTAGGAATTTTTTGGGAGTATGGCCATTGCATTATTAGTTATATGTTTAAGAACACCAAGCTACCATAAAAAGGAAAGGAATAAGTTTATGTTACCTCCCATGAATGGTGAATAGGATTTTGTATACAAGGAAAACATGTGGTTGTTGCCAACAAAGGACTTTCTCAAGAATGTGGAAGAAATGGAGGAGTATTATGCACTAGTAGTCAAGCTTGTGTAACATGAGAAAATGGAGATACATAGCTTTGATGAATCATAAGTTATTCCACTAATTAAGAAAATCATAAATATGAGTGATGAAGGGATAAATTACATATTACCACTAGTGCATGAAATCTCTATATGAATCTTATTCTAAGTTCTAGTTTTCCAAACAAGGTGCATTTAATAAGTCATAACATGAGTGTGTTGTTAAAACAAAGACTAAAACACTACTAAATTGAGGTTTGATAAAGGAAATATTTTTTCATTTCTTAATGCCTATGATACATGTGTTGAAGAAGCGTGGAGAATAGAGGATGTGCATAAATTATTAAAAAACTAATAAGATCATATAATCAATTATAAGTTCCCATTGCTACACATGTATGGCCTAATGAATTTCTTGAATGGAATGTGTTGCTTCTCTAAGCTAAACCCCAATAATGAATATCCTCATATAAGGGTCCTAGCAAGAGATGAATGAAAGAGTGTATTTAGAACAAAGGAATACATGTATAAATCGTTAACCTGATTTCATTTGGACTAGCAAAAGTCACAAACCTATTCATGTAGCTAAAATTATAAATTATAAATCTATTTATAAATAAATCTATAATTATGTTTATATTGATGTCCAATCTTAGTGTTTAGTAAGAAAAGGGAGGAGAATCTTGCACACCAACAATAGCTATTGGAATAGTTGAGGAGATAAGATCTACAAATAAACCTTAAAAGGTGTAGTTTCATGAAGAAGTAGCTAAGATACTTAGGATTCATGATAGATCAAATTGGATTGTGAATGGATCCTAAGAATGTTTGTACAATTATTGAGTGTCTTGAACTAATATGAAAAATAGAGGAATTTATTTTCCATGGGTTAGCAATCTATTCTAAATTTTTTTTATCAAGAACTTAAGTGGCATTTATACAACCTTATTGCACCTCATGTAAAAAGGCTTAGGTTCAAGTGAATATTTTTTTCTACCAAGGTATTTATTATTTTGAAGAATAATGTGATGAAGAATCTAGTTCTTATTCTTATTTTCCTATAATTTTGAAAGATGTTCCAAATTGACTATGATGTTATTAGAATAAAAATCACTAATGCATTAAGTCAAGAGCATAGACCAATAATATCTTTTAGTAAGAATTTGAATGACAATAGACAATTATATTGTATCTATGACTAGGAATTATATGTCATATAGTACAATCTTTGCATAAGTGGAGGAATTACTTGTTGGTAAAGTATTTTTTTTATACACAAACTAGAATGTAGTGAAGTTTATCAATTTAGCTAATAAAATATCAATAAGTGGCACATGATGTGGGCATAATATTTGTAGGGTCACTATTTTTTATTGAAGCACCAGAAAAGCAAGACCACTAAGGTTATAGATGCCTTATGCAAGAGACACATGTTATTGTCAAAATTGATAGTTGAACTAGTGAGCATAAAGATGATGAAGGATTTGAATGGTTCAAATATAGGTTTTACAAAAGAATGCATTGAGCTATAGGCTAAAGATAGAAGCTTGTATCATGATTACTTTATGCAAGAGGTATACATGGTTAAGAGAAAATAATTATATATCTCATATAGATGAATGAGGGGAAACCTTTAAAAAAGCTACATGATGCTGGATTTGGATGAAATTTTATTGTAGAAAAGATACAAGCCATGTTGAAGGAGAGGTATCACTATCGAAGTTTGTGCAAATATGTCCATCGGTTGGTAGAGAGGTACATGATTCACTATGCAATTAAGGAAACACTTTAAAAACTAAGTTATACACTACATTCCATGTGTTAGGTAGACTGTGGAAGGAACTATTCATGAACTGCCACATACTAAGAGGGGCACCAATTATATCTTTATATAGGTAGATATATTTTATAAATTAACACACTTCATTCCTTGTTAAATATTAATGATACATATAGGATATTAGATTTGTTCCTCAAGGTTCAATAGTTTTTTTGCATAGGTTATCATGCAACATCACATTAGATTGTGATACCAAGTTCTTCAACTTTTTTTTGTATCAAATAGATGAAGTTGGGAACACATGTCAAATATAGCTTGGCATATCTTATTGATAGATGTATGAAAAAATAGAATTTTTTAATTTAAGTCTTGTAAATTTAATCAAATTTGTAGTAGGAGATAATTCTATGTAGTGAAATTCTATGCTAGTGCAAGTACAATTGCATACAACTTGGTTATAAATTGCTAGGGAAAATTCCATTTAAATTCATGTATGGTATATCCTTATAGGGTGTCACAAATAGAAGAAGTGAAAGGAAGGTTCATGAGCATAAAATATACCAATTATATGTAACACATAAATAATATTCAAGAACAATTAAAGAAGTAGTTGGAGGAGAGCAATGCAAGATATAAGGTGTACAAAGATAAGCCTCAAAGGAAAAAATATTACTTGGAGGGTGATTTAGTCATGGAACATATAAGAAATAGTGGCTCCTAAATGAATGTATAGTAAAATAAAACATAAGAAGATCTTGATCCATGCTACATTTTATATTTTTCTAAGAATTCTTATGAGATCAAGCTATTAGAAGAGTTTGGATATGTCACTAATATTTAATAAATATTTGGTCTATATTTATACCATGTACCTAATATTTTGAACACATGATTAGTGAAATAACTTGATTGGAGAAAGGAGATACCAAAAAGTAATAAGAAAAATTCACACAAGCCTTGGATATCCACTTAGGCTTGAAGAAATATCAAAAAGAGTATAAGGAATATTTTATTTCTTGGAAGAGTAAGAGGCCAAAGGATGCCTCAAGGATTCATAAAGATAAAGTAAGATAACTTGGGTGGCCAAATAAACTTTTCACATACTCCATAATGTGAGGAATTGATCACAATATTATTACCAAGGGTTTAATACAATACCACCCTTAAGTTGACAAGATGGTATATCACCCAAAAATAGATGTGTATAGATTTTTCTATTTGACCTTATTTTGTGTGTGCCCTTTTCTATGAGTTACCATACACTGGCATAACTACATCATATTATGCTGGGAAATTTGTGTCATATATTAATCTATTAGTAACTATTATGCATCCCCATACATCTATATTGAGTCTAAGTGCTTGTGAACCAAATATCCACTATTGATTGTTCATACAACTTATTTCTACATGTCTAATTCATAGAAATTAAATAATTTCATACATTATTGAATTAACCATTTTGTCTAAACATTATTATGTTAGATAGAGCGATTAGATTGTTTGGTGACTTTTCAATCCTATAAGTTTATACAATTATCCTTTTGAATGTGTTAAGGAATTATTAGAAATTGTTCTTTTTTTCAAATAGTATCGTATTGGTTGAGATGCCTTTTGATCATGAATTTATTTTATTGACCAACCTCTATCCTACATGATAGTGTAGGTGACATTCTTATATAATCAGGAGCTCAATGGGTCTAGATTAAAATTTAAAAAAAATAACAAAAAAAGTGTTATGGATTCTTACATAATTAACAAATCTCCATATAGCATCTTGTTAATAAGAAATATATGGAGGTCCGGTCAAGAAAAATTCATTCATTAAAAAATATTTGAGTCTTTGGTTGCATGAGGCATATGCACATGTGATGAGGTAGAATTAGTCTAAGTTGGACAACAAGATTGTAAAATATTTTTTCATCAACTATGATATTAGTGTGAAAGGGTACAAGCTTTGGAATCTTGTACCTAATTTTTTTATAAAAAAATTGTTATCTTTAGAGAATTTAAAACTTCCTCCAAAGTATTGTAACTAGAGAAGAATAAAAAGGAAGATTAGTTTAACTACTTGGAAGGACTAATAAGGTTGAACCTCAAAATCCTACAAAGGTTGTATAGAGCAGGAGATCTCAAATAATTTAAGAGTTTTGAAGAGGGGGTAGAACCTCCAACCTAGCCCTTTAAGAGGTGTGAGCTCCACATAGATAACAATCAAATAGGTAAAATCATCATAATTGGAGACATATTTTCTTTGATTACTAACACTAATGATCCTAGGATTGTACAAAGAAGGCTATGTATATAGATGATGCAAAATCCTAAAAAATGGCCATATATGAGGAGATGGTTGCATTGAATAAAAATGACACACACAACTTGGTACCTATATCTAATGGAAAAAATATATTTTACGTAGATAAATATTCAAAAGAAAGATCAATTCAGATAAAAATATTGAAAAGTAAAAGGCACAAGATTAGTTTCGAAAGGATATTCTCATTTTGAGGCAATTGATTAAGGTGATATTTTCTTTGTAGTTGCTCTAGTATGACATGTATTTAGTTCTTATTATCTATTATAGTAGTTTTTAACCTTGAGGTTGAGTAGATGGATATGGCTTTAACTCTCCTTAATGGTGTTTTGGAGGAAAAAAATTACATGACATGACTCAAGAAATATGTTAAAAAAATTAATCAAATTTGATTTATAGATTGAATACATCTTTGTATGGTCTTAAACAATCACCTAGGATGTGGTGCCAAAATTTTGTGTTGGAATTTTCAATATCCAAATCAGATCATTGCATTTATTATAATATAGATAGTTATCATTTCCTTGTTATCGCATTATACATTAATAATATGTTATTTTTTAGTAGTAATAACAAATGATTTATTACTAGTTTGAGAAATGATTTATGAATTAAAAACTCATCTTTCAAATCTAGTTTGAGATGAAATACTTTGGGGTTTCCAAGTTTTATCTTGGGTATGAAGATTGAAATAGATAGGCAAAATTAAAAGTTTTGATTGGGCAAAAGAAAGTATAAGAATCCAAGGTCAAAGAGGTTCAATATGATAGCTTGCAACCATTATGTATTCCTATTTTGATGGATATTAAGTTAACAATAAGGTAGTTTTTGACTTCTCCCAGTGAGATAGATGATATGACCCGAGTACCCTTTCTTGGTGTCATTGAGACTTTAGTATATGCTATGATATGTATAAAAACAAATATTACCCAAGAAGTGGAAGTCCTTAGTCAGTTCATGGCTAATCTTGGATGAGAACATTGAGATGCAGTAAAGAGGGTCTTCAAATATTTGTGAGGATGCCTCCAAGTAATTCATTTATTATCATGCTAATTCTACAAGGGATCAACATTCAATGAATATTCATATATTTGTGGATTTAGATTGGTTTGGTGAAGTTGACATCATAAGATCCAATAGTGAATATGTTTTCACTATATGGTAGTGCTATTAGTTAGATGAGCAAGCAATAGGTTGTGGTTGCTAGTATATAATATCTACTCATTCTTGTAAGGAATCCATCTAGATTAAGTGATTGAACTAAGATGTGGGTTTGATTCCTATAGCTATTATAATTTTATGTGATACTTAGAGTGTCATATTTTGACAAAGAATTTAACCTTTCATATAAGGACAAAGCATATTGATGTCTAGTATCATATTGTTCATGACATAGTAAAGGATTTAAGAGGGCGGTGTTAGGGAAAGTTGAAACTTTACAAAATGTTGTTGATGCTCTAACAAAACTAGTGAGCATATAAAATTTCTAGTGGTGCAACGAGTCTATAGGTGTCTCAACCCCTAGTAATTAGTTGATGGTGTCAACAATCCCTTTGCTCTTCCAAGGTGTTTTACAAGTGGGGGAATGATAAGAAAGGTTTCTCGACATTACTTCTAATGTTAAGAATGTAAAAATGTAGTATTTAAACTATAAAATAAAAAACCTAAATTTATAGGCTATCAACTTAATAATTGGACAAAATATTTTTTTGGGTTATTCAACATCACTTTCAGGGATGCCTATTACATAGACTTTTTATCTCTATAATTTAAATTAAAGAAAGGAACCAATGACCTCTTGAATCAAAATTTATGGCCTTTAGAAGTTGGGCTTCTCACATTGAAAATGTAAAAAATTCTAAGACCCATAAAAGAGTTGTGAGAGCAAGTCACACTTGTTGACCAACTTATGACACATGATGTGTCAAAATATATTTTCAATAGAGGTTATGAAATCAAAAGGAAACACTCAAGTTGGTGAGTGGATTATGACATACTTATGGCCGGTGGAAGGAATATGCTATTTTTAATTGATGATCTCATCTTGGAATTTAGGTGTTGGTTTTCTAACTAAGTATTTGAATATCACATTTTTGTGAAGTTTTAGCTTATGATTTTGTAAAATTACTAGTCATATTTATTGGGTGTTTGAAATCAAGATTTTGATAATAAATTTTGTAGGTACTATTATGCTAGTAGAATTACTCCAAATCTTTGATTGATGATACTATTATAAATACTTGATTTTACAATTTTATTGTAACCTTTGATTACTCAACAATACATTAAATATTAATTGACTACCTTTTCATCGTAAACCTTTTATATACTCTTAAAATGTTAGCTTGTTATAAATTATACATGTGTTTCCACATATTCCTTATGTTGGCTACCTTTCTCATGGGCATCACTTTTAATCTCCCTATCGAGTAAGTGACTTATGAATTTAGTCATTGATTTATCCTAGGCACCATCCATAGCCTGAGGAAATGTAAGGAGCTTCCTACTTCACTTTATTGAATTAAAAAAAATAAAAATCTAATTAAATACATGTGATTTAGCTTTTTCTATTGTTAATTTATTCAAACAACTTAATCAGTTTTTAAAAAATAGTTTATTTTAGACAATTTTTTTGATGAATAGGCAACTATCTATATTAATTTAAAGATAAGAGTACATATTCACAAAAAAGGGGTGGGTGGTAAAAAGGCACACCCCAAAAGTCACATGGGCAGCGTCCAAAAATAACAAAATATCAAGTCACATGGGCCTCGCCCAGAAGTCTAAAAGCATGATAAATTAAAACAAATAGTCCATTAAGCCGCCAAAGCAGTGCCAACAGATCCAGGAGGGTCTCTGTCATCCATGTTTTTCCCCCATACATCAACGAGGTCTGGAGTGACGTCAAGAGGAGCACCCCAACCATTGTCATCATTTTCCTTATCTTTATCTTCTTCCTCGCGCCGAGACAAGATTGCATACACCAACCACAAAAAGCTTTTACCACTAGCAGGCCATCTAGAACTAGAAGCGGGCAGAGTATCAAAGGGCCACCCAAAACTGCCACCGTCGCTCCTCGAAGCACCACTGGAAGGCCATCCCTGACCAACCTGCAACAGAGGAGAGCAAGCACATCGAGGAGGGCGAGAATCCCATCGAGAAGGAGGCTGAGAATGGGGGCAGGCAGAGCCACTCCGTTGCTGGCCTTGAGAGGGCGACCAACCATGAGAGGAGGAGGGTGAGTCAGGGACTCGAGCCACAACACATGGGGCATTGGCCCAGTGGTCCAAGAGGACCTGTAGGTGAGCCACCTCCAGTGCAACTTTGTTAGCTTGCACCTGTATCTATAAAAGAACATTAGAACAAATAACTATTTTAGTATAGAGAGAAACATTAGTATCCATTTGAGAATGAGAAAATATGCAAGAGTTTTTGTATTCCAAATGTTGAAGAGGATTTCCACCCTGAAAGTGTGCCAAAGCTGGGTGAAATTAGCAGGGATCCCAAGTGGATCTCCCAACAGAACCATATGCCAAGAAAAAGGTTCCGACCGAAAGGGGCGAAAGAAGTCATGAATCCAAGTCCAAAGTTGTTGAGCTCTGGGACAAAACCAAAAAGATGCTTGAAGCTTTCAGGTTGTCCATAAAAAGGGCAACGAGGGTCCTGGACCCCCAAGTGTATAAGTCGAGAGCCCACAGGCAAGCCTTGGAAAAGAATACACCAAGCAAAGTGGGCCAACTTTAGATTAACACTTGCAGACCAAGTGGCATCAAATCTCTTCTGCCAAACATGAGCAGAGGAGTTAAGAAGCCACCTCTGGTTCAAACTGTTGATCATAGGAAAATGGGGTGAAAGCCACCTATAACCAAGCCATGACTTATAGCTCCTGAGAGGAGTGTTTGGAAACCATTTCCAGTCTTTCCACCAAGGTTTGTGCCCACAAATGCCAATTTTGTGAAGCATTTTTGCTGGAATGGTGCTCACCAACTTGTCAAAAGTGTCGTCGTCCTGGTTTTGAAGTCTGTGTTGGGCCTTAAAAGCATCCCACTGCATAATGTGCATAGTGGGCCAGTGAAAGAGCTATTGCAGGGTCTGAATTCCCTTTTTGTGAAATCTAAGGGCTTTAAGCCAAGGTGATTTAGCTAAGGGCTAGTCATTATGTGTAAGAAGAGGAGACCAAATATTTTGTTGATTGAGCGAAAGCCCATCATGAAATCCAACCCCGACCCATCAGAGCCAAGGCTTAACAACCTCCCAGGCATGCCAAATGCTCTTGGCCATAAAGGTTCCAACAATTTGAGCAAGCTCCTTCATAACCAGGAGGGTTTGGAAACATATTTCTTTCCAGGCGGGTCTGTGAATAGGAAATTCGAATTGGATACAATGTTTGAGGAGAATCTTCCAAGCTTCATCTCCGGTGAGGGCCTAGATAATCCACTTGACATAAAGAGCAGTCCCTTGTCGTTGAGTGGAGAGCAGTCCAAGCCCTCTAGAATCCTTAGGGAGGCAATAGTACTCCCATGCAACATGATGGAAACCCTTGTGGGTTTCAAAGGAGGCCCATAAAAAATCCTGTAGCAACTTTTTAAGCCTTCCATAGGCAGCTTTGGAGGGAGCACAATAGGAGGAGTAGTAAACATGAGTGGCTACCAAAACTTTAGAGAAAACCTAAAACTTACTAACTAGAGAAAGAGGCTTGGTGATCCAGTAAGAAAGCTTCTGCTCGACCCTAGAGAGCATGGCTTGCCAAATCTCCCTAGGGGAGGCTTGGAAGGCAAAGGGGATGCCCAAAAAATTAAAGATCTCTCCCTGCCCAATCCACTTTCAATTATAGGTTTGAAGCAACACAAGAGTGGGTAACATAGATTGCATGTAGCATAAGGTCTTGTGCCATTGGATGACAGAGCCGAAGTCAAGACATAAAGTGTTGAGACAATCAAGGGAAGCACTGATCAATTCTTCTTCTTCCAAGAGAGTGAGAAATGAGTCGTCCAAAAAGTGGCCATTAACAAGTTGCTCTTGAGAGTTAGGGAGAATAATCCCTTTGACACGTTGTTGAGAAACAACATGGGCTAAAAGGTAGCCAAAGCCCTCAACCGCAAGCACATACAAAGAGGGGGCGAGAGGACACCCTTGTTGAATTGAGTGAAAAAGATCAAAAGCAGAAGACTGGTGCCCATTAATGGTTATGCAAGCTGAAGCATCAACAAAATAGACTGAATGAAATTGGGCCCAAACCCCAAAGCTTGCAACATCGCAAGAATGAAAGGCCATTCAATGCAATCATAGGCCTTGGCAAAGTCAATTTTAATGAACACAAATTTCTGATTTGAGCGTCGGGCCCACTCCATGCCTTGCCAAACAACAATGATATTATCCAAAATGAACCTGGATTCGATGAAACCAGTCTGCTTTGGGCACACAATCTGAGGCAAAATATGGTGAATTTCCAGAGTCAGAGCCTTGGCAATGATTTTTAGGAGACATTAAGAAGCTTGATGGGCCTCTAGTTGCAAATATCCTTCAGATCCCCAGGTTTAGGTATGAAATTTATATTGCCCTTGTTTATTAAATTGTTTAGAGAGTTGGCTTGAAAAGCCTCAAGATAGACATCATGCAAATCACTCCCAACATAGTCCCAAAGATCTTTGTAGAATTCACAAGGGAAGCCATCAATCCCAGGAGCCTTGTCATTGGCCATAGAAAAATAGCTTCCTTGAGATCATCAATAGTTAACAATTGATCATAGAAATTTATCTAGGCTGAAGAAAGCCTATGTGGCACAACAACAAGGTAGTCTTGAAGGGCTTTTTGTCGCACAAGCGTGGAGCCCTGTGCAGTGAACACCTGCTCATAATGGCACACAAAGGCCTGGAGAATGTCAAGTAGCTTAGAGAGCACTCGAGTGTCATCCTTAATATTTTTGATGCCTAGGGATGAGTGCCTGGTATGAAGTGCCAAAAAAATTTCTTTGGAGGCATGATTATTGATCTTAAGCCAATGTAGCCGAGCTTTGATTTGCGCTCCTCTAGCATCGTAATTATCAACCACTTGCTTTTTGTGCCTTGATTCCGCCACCCTAACTTGATGCGACGTGGGAAAAGGGTTGGCTGCCAAAGCCTCCATAGTTGCACGCAAGTCAACAGTGGTAGCCTCATATGATCTTCGGTGAAATATGGCCAATTGGTGCCCACAAATGTGCAAGAATTGAGCAGTACGAGTGATGGCATCATCCCACCAGGTAATCCAACCTATTTGGCTAGCTAGTCTGCACTCCAAATTCCACACACGACAAATGTGGGTCAGAGTGGGCTTGTGGCAGAGTAGAGACGTGTTAAAAAAGAATTGAGTTTTACATGTGCGAGGCTGACAAGATGCCCATTCAATATGAAAATAAATTGGGAAGTGATCACACAGTATCACATCCACTAACGACTTCATTGACAAGGTAGAGCTATCAAAAGAAAAAAAAGATTGAGCCAAGATCATGGCACGATCAAGGTATTTAAATTTTTTGTCAGAACCAGCCCTGTAATTACACCAAGTGTGCTAGAGGGAATGAGAATGGCAACAACCAATATTGGGATAAAAAAAGCCCCAATTTATTACGCATGTAAAACCATGCCTTTGTTTCACCAACTGCCTAGCGGAAGGACAAGGTGCCATCCTTGTCATACACCATCTCAACCATATTAAAATCCCCGTAGAGCAACCAGGTGGCAACTGGTAAAGAATCATCAATCCAACGCTAAAGCAAAGAGCGTTCCACAACATCATTAGAGGCATAGACATTAATAATCCTGAAGGAATTATTATCAATGTTGAGGAAAACCCAAACTACCAGTTGGGAAGGATTAGTCCTATGATCCACAATGCAATAATGCAATCGCGGGGAAAAAAGAGTGGCGGCTCCACCACGCCTGACTTCGTGCAAAGTTAAAAACATAATACTAGCTGGCCAAATAGAATGACAAGCCGAGACAAACAAAAATCCTAAAATTTTAACTTCTTGGAGACAAAGCACTTCAATCCCTAAGTATTTCTATAAGGTATCTCTAACAGAATACTTTTTGGAGAGGTTAGTTAGATCTCGAACATTTCATGAAAGAAAATTCATGGATGAAACTCTTCCATACTTTCGAAATCTAGTTCCTCCTCAACTAGAGAAGAGAAACTATTCAAAAAATCCTATGGAACTGAACCAATCTGAATAGGGTGTGAAAACCTCTGCTTTTCTAGCATATATTCTCCTTCTTTTGACAGTGGAGATGGACTGTGAGACCGTCGTTGAGCCCCCGTTGTGGGAGGAATAATCGGTTGAGTGCACATAACAACCGCAGGCTGAGGCGTTGCCTTTGACCTGGGTTGTATTGAAACAGTAGTAGCTCCAGAAGGAGCGGTTGCCCCCTTCTCTGAAGGGTTTGAAACAACTTTGAATGGCTTAGGGGCCTTGGGAGCCGACCCAGAACCAGTTGGCTTATTTTTTCGGTTTGTAACCATGGTCCACTTTGTTTCATCCTTAGCAAAAAGCTCTGTTTGACGAGGCTTTTCAACATCTCATGATGGGGATGGTGTACGAGGCATTGCCAAAGGGCAGCCCTTGATCTTGTGGTCAACTGACTGACACCGATAGCACGTGTTGGGCAGATTGAAATACATGACTTTCTGAGTGTGCCTAATAGCTCCTATTTGAATGTCCACATATTCTTTCAAATCTTTGGATAGGTCCACTTCCACACAGATCCGCTTCCAAGGCCAGACTTGGAAAAACCTATCGGGTTCAATACAAACAACCCTCCCCAAAGAGGAAGCAATGTGGTCCAGGAAGGGCACGCATGGCAAAGGCAAACCGGGAAACTCAATCCAGACCGAAACCCGCATTTTGGTGTCGTCTAAGACAGCAAAATCTCGAGTTCATGCTTGGAAAACCAACAAGAATGACCTAACATACTAGGGCCCATAGCCTAAAATAGCCTGGACATGATTAACTTCCGCAAAGCGGAACATAAAAAAACCTTTGGTCAAGTTTTGGACCATATCAAGGCAGACCCCATGAGGGACCCAAGCCTTATTGATCCATTCTTTCAACACACTTTCGAGGGGAGTCCTCCCAACAAAATAACCCACAAGGATGTGTTGTTCAAACCATTGACAAGCATAATCAAAATTTGATAAAGACAAAATCACATCAACAAGGGCATCATAATTCTTCCCTGGTGAAAGATTTTTAGAACAAATTTTCGAGGATGTTTGTTCGGAGGAGGAGCCATTGAACTACGCCGACGCACCGTTAACACTAGCATGAATTGTTGGGTTAAAGCCGGTTGAAGGCATTATAAACCCCTAAAACCACAATAAATGCGATCGTACTCAATGAGAGAGGATTTTTCCTTTGAAGAAGGTGCAATATGACGCAAGAGGGGCTAAGGATGACCGTAGAAAACAAAAATCCCTAGCATAACTCATGCCATTTTAGACAATTTTGATTTATAAATTCTTTGAAACATTAAACATTGAATAAAATTAAAAAAAAAACTTTTAACATCCATAAAATAAAAAATTATATAAAACAATTTCATACACAATTCATTTTGAGTGACGTCAAGATGCATTTGAGAGCTTGGAATGCATCGTACGACGCTTAGGCACTTCAGTTTCTAAATTTCTAGAGTCCTAAGCACGTAAGATAAGGTAAGATGGCATCGTTCCGTCCAAATCAAAGAAACTTTAATTGTAAATTATAAAACGCATTCGAAATAAGAGATGAACTATCTAATGATTCAATTTCCTACGTGATTTAATGATCCAATTTCCCATGTGGGGACGTTCCTAAGATTCTTATGTTTAAATAAACGAATAAGCTAATACCACCTATTAAACTCATTCGTATTTGGTTTTTCAAAAATTAATACTTGTTTAAGAAACGGCCTAATTTGAACGCAACTAACTCTTGGTAAGATAAGGTATAATTGGGCCCCACGCAACGGCAAATACAAGGACTAAAACATTACACCGTCCCGTCTTTTCCAACAACTCGCCTGAAATTTTCCAAAGTTAAATGGTGGTACGTGGAAAGGTGTTTTATATTTGGAGACAGGAATGGGAAGGTTGTTAAGTTGTCTTTCCATGAAGTAGCTAATTAAAAAATATTATATATTTAAATTAATGGTAGTCATATTATTTGAAAATGGTATTAAATGGTTGATAATATATTTTTTTCATTTGTTTAAGTATTATATAATTAAATTAATATTGTGTTAAGGTTTGAAAATTATTTTATTTTTTTAATTTTTTAATTTTAATTAAATTTTATAATAATTCTTTTAAAATGATATAATATGATTTTCTATATTTTTTCATTTTTTAATAAAACATTCAATAATAATGATCTTTATTATTGTTTTATGGAAATATTTTTGTTTAGATTTAAATGGGTAAATCAAGACTTGGAAGGATCTATAAAAGAATATAAAGAAAATAAATGTAATGAGTAAATGTAAATTGTTATTTTGTAAATTGTTTTTTAATAATTGTGTAAATTTTTAAAATATAATAAAACTTTATTAAATTTGTTGTTATTTCTTTATTTCCTTTCTATTGAACTATAATATAATTAATTTGAGCTTGAATAATTTTGTTCACATATATTCTCCATCTTAAATTTTACATTCTAAATGTGTTCTTCATAAGAATTAGAATAGTCTCCACCTAATGATTTCCTTAGTAGACGACGATCAATGACTTGGTGCTTACAAGAAGCTCCACAAACTTTGTAAAGGACTCTTGAAATTTTTGTTTCTTATCTACATACAAGAAGTTGTCAGGCAATACGAAAATATCATGTTCTCTATCTAATGTCATTTTGTCCATTTTGTTTTAACGAATTGATACTGTAGCATGAGACTTTAGGCTGAAACCTCTTCGGTGGAGAATCAAGGATTAAGGGATATTCATTCCACCAAATTCGATCGAGTCATGATCTCACATCACTTGTAATGTCGGGACCTTGTACTCAACAAGACTTGATCCTCAGTGAACTCATTTACCACCATTTAAAACCTTACAAGGAATGGGAAAAAAGAATATGTTGATTTTGCGACATGGGATTGGTGGAGATAGAATGACACTTTGTTATGAAGTGCTCAACATAATATTCGAGTCAGTTATGAGGACACCTTATAAGTTGATAACTTAAATATTGTGTTTGAGGAGGAAAGGTTGGTGAAATTGGTAAACTACATCATCAATATTCAGTGTCGTAGGATTGATCTCGAGCGAAGATCTCAAACTGTTCAAGGTCTTTTCTTTTCGCTGCAGTCTTGTGCTGTTCCTGATCCCATAAACTGTTGTGGCCTCATAAACATTATTAAAATATTTTGTTTTCATTTTATTTTCAACCATTCAACTTCACCAATAAATCAAGAATCCATTAACTGACTCTATTTTTTTTAAAACACTAACATTTATAAATTAACTGAATAGATATCCATATTCCCTACCGAAGATACCCAATATAACTCTTTAACATGCAGGTCCTGGTAATTATCAAGAATATATTCCTCATCCGCTTACTGAATACCGTTTCCATAAGTCATTAAAATCACACCCCCAAATCCCAAAAAATACAAAAATTCTGAAATGACAATAGCGCTTTGGAAGTGTATGGAACAGATTTTTCACACGCTTTGGCGTAGCCGTTGAGTCGACGGGTTTTCCTTATTAACGTCTGTTGTCCATGGCTTCTGTAATTGTTTTGTCCTTTCGAAAGATGTACTTGCCATAAGGCCAGTTACTAGTCTTCACCAATAGAGGCCACGTGGCATCTACAGCGCGTGAAGCAAAGATCAGGGTAGGCAGGATTCGAACCCCCGACTTGGAATACCGAAGAAAAGAGCCACCAGCCATTCCTTCGATGAGGCAGACGACTTCTTCCGCTCTCGATCGACGGCTGAATTGTGAAGACATCCTGTACGAGGAATCTGAGCCGGAGGATTCAGGCACCGACTGGGTGGTGTTACGGGTAGGAGGTCAGGTGTTCGAAACCTCCAAGCAGACACTCTGCGCGGAGCATTCCATGCTGGCGGCCTGGGTGCTTCGCCACCGTAATAGCAACGACGAGAATGGGGAGAATTCTCGGGTTCTGCGAATTGACAGGGACGGCCAACGCTTCAGGCACGTCTTGAATTATCTCCGTAACGGGACAGTTTGGCTTCAGGACGTGGCGTCCCTGCGAGAGCTTCTCGAGGAGGCAGAGTATTTCTGCCTTTCTGGTTTGCAGGGGTTATGCGAGGAAAAGATCAGGAAAATTGAGGAGGCGGATGACGCCATGTGGAATAAGAGCGTTGAGGCTTTGCAGGATAAAATTCTCAATTCCGTTGGAAGCTTCGAGAAGTTTCGTACGGGCTGCGGCAATGGCGAGGTTTATGCCGTGTTGAGAGGGAGGCGGCTTGGCTGCAGAGACGGAGAGGAGCCGGAGTTTCGCCTCGATGTGGATTTTTAACATCGGGCTTAGAAGGATAGGTGTTGTAGCTTCGCATCTCTGGAAATCTGTTGTTGTCGATATAAAAGGTAAAGCGCAAACTTTCCTTTGTCACGCTAAAGGCTAGGTCGTATAGTCCAAGGGTAACTAACTGTAGAATTTATGTTGGCTAGGCTGTAACCTGAAAAAATTGTTTTTTTTTTCAATGAATTTGTAATTTTGACCGTAGAAGATGAGAAGGCCAAAGGTTTCGGCCTTTGCCCCTGGGGTTACAGCAGTGGAATAATAGGGTATCACTCTAATATGACCAAGGCATGCTGTATAGGCTGTGATCTAAAACAGATTATGTGTACAGGGCGTGCTGGCTAAGCCGTAATCTTAAAAATTGTCTTTTCTAATAAACTCTTGTGATTTGTAACCTGGTGGATGATACGATCAAATGTTTCTGTCTTTGCTGCTGGGATTGCGGCCACAGAGATGATATATTTTGTAAATACGGTGTTTGGAATTCGATTGAATTGTAAAAAATTGGTGCATGTATTGTTTCTTGCCACCTGTATTTGCCTGTAAGGTTAAACTTCCGGCAGTCGTTAAAGGCTGATGCAGGCTGGGTAATCGGTGATGATTAATAATTTTCACACATTGCAAAATTTATAGAAATTACAGATTTTGTGTTGTTTGAGATGATTTCAATTTAGGGAAAAAGAAATTTGTTTTCCTCTGTTTAATTAGGTTATGTAATTTAAGAATCTATTTGAACAGCCTCTTGCTTTATTTTTACATTTCATCTCATTATGACAAATTGACAAATTGTATTAGTTCAATGTCTCTTTTCAATATGAAAGATAGAAACCTAAATAGGTAGAAATATATAAGGTAAAGTGTAAAGTTTTCTTGTTTTCACTCAAGGTCAAATATGGCCAAGGTGTGCTGGCTAGGCTGTGTAGAGAGAGAGAGAGAGAAAGAGAGAGAGAGAGAGAGAGAGAGAGAGAGAGAGAGAGAGGGGATAAGATGAGGTCTGGGTCTCGCTGCTAGGGTTAGAGGACTGAAAAAGTTGTAGAATTTGTACATATGGTGTTTGGAATGAAGTCTGGGTCTTGCTGTCAGGGTTGGAGGACTGAAAAAATTGTAGAATTTGTACATATGGTGTTTGGAATGAGTCTGGGTCTTGCTGCCAGGGTTAGAGGACTGAAAAAATTGTAGATTTTGTACATATTGTGTTTGGAATTTGATAGGATTGTTAATTTTCAAGGTTTGTGATGTATTGTCAACTTATACCCTGTATTGTAAATCATGTTAGTTTTTGCCAATTCTACTGCTGCAGATTGGGATGGTTTTTGACTTTCTAAATTGCAGAATTTATGGAAATGATATTTTGTTGCGTTTAGGATGCTTTGGATTTAGGTGAATCAGATATTTTGTCTGTTTAATTAAGCAAGTTGTTTCAGTGTATATGAACCCTGTCTGTTTTTACAATATATAAATTTGTATCCTTTTCTAAAGGTGAATTTTGCAATTCATTTAATATAGCATTTGTTTTGAGGTTGAAGTATTTTGGCAAGATTATATGACAAATTAATTACGCTTGCAGGGTACTGAGATATTGAACTTTGATCTCTGCATAGAGTTTTAGTAAAGCTAGGGTATTTGATAATCTTGCTAGTTAAATCAAGGCAATTATTTCAAATGTCATCAGTTTGAGAGAGGATCCTCTTGAGGATTTCTGTAAGGATAAACTAATTTTTGTCTAAAACCAGTGCTTTGTCATCTGATTCAAATACACTAGCAAGCTGACTTTTGAAGTTGAACAAAAAAAGCAATTTTGAATTTCACAGTTGAATAAAAACAGTAATTTTGAGTATGTAAATGCACTTTTGCACAGATAAATTTGTTCTGATATGTGTTTACCTTACTTGGAAAGAGTCTTGATATCTAGATAGGCTTGGTTTGCAATGCTATTGACAGACTAGTCTCATAGAAACATATGTTATGTAAATATATTTGCATTAAAGCACACATCACTTTTAGTTTTATAACAATGCATAAAATTGTGCTTATAGTAAAGGTTAAATATTTTCTGGCAAATTAGCATTTCTCTGCCTTTGAAATTTATTTGTTCTACCCGTAGATACAGTTCTGAGTTAAGTAAGAAGTGGCTTTGGAATTTAAAATTGAAGTATTGGAGTGATCTTGTAGGTCATTTATAGTCAGTATACTTATTGGAAAAATTGATGGGAGGATTGATCCATTCCAACCATGGTTAAAGAGTCAAAACCCTTAACGTAAAACATGAAAAATGTGCATAAGATAAAGCTTAAAATTTCCTTCCTCCTACGATTTCTTCTTATACACTTAAGACATGCTATGTAGGCTGTGATTGAAACCGTTACCTTTATGGAATATAAAAATATACCTTTTTTCCTTTTTTCTTCTGTAATTTCAAGCCCTTAGAATAAGATGACCTCAGGTTTAAGTCTTTTTCACAGGAGTTACGGTGCTGGAAGTATAGATTTGGTTCATCTCTATTTAATTAAATAAATATTTTAAGCTATATGGACCATTTCTTATTTTACAACTGAGAAATTTGTGAGCGTTTTTCTCAGGTGCAGACTGTACAATGATCTTAATTTTCAGCCTTCTTTTTAGGGACAAAAAATTCATAAAGGGCTTATATAACAAATGGATTGCCCTTGGAGAGAACTGAGATGTCAGATTTGATAAATGCATATAATTTTAGTAAAGTGCAGGCATTTCATACTATTGCTAGTTAAATCAAGAAAACCATTTCAGATGTCATCAGTTGGCAAAGGATTCTGTTGATAATATCTGTAAAAGAAAATTAACACGTGTTTGGAAATTCTGTTTTTTCATTTTATTAAATAGATAGCTGAATTTCACAATTGAACTTAACAGTAGTTTTTGAATTTTTGTGATTGATCTAAAATGGTATTTTTGAATTTTTGCAATTGAACTGGTTTAAGTGTGTAAATTAAATTATGCACAGATAAATTTGTTCCAGTAGGTCTTGAGTCTTGACCTTACTGGCAAAGACTCTTAAATTTTAGCTGGATCGGGTTCTTCCATGTTGACCCTACTGAAAGATGCTTTAATTCTAGCTGGATTTAGTTACATATTGACCCTACTGAAAGACTCTTAAATTCTAGCTGCATCTGGTTATTCCATGTTGACCCTACTGAAAGACTGAGACTCTTAAGTTCTAGCTGAATCTGATTCTTACATGTATGCTTTAATTCTAGCTGGATTTCATTACATATCGACCCTACTGAAAGACTAGCTGGATCTGGTTATTCCATGTTGACCCTACTGAAAGACTGAGACTCTTAAGTTCTAGTTGGATCTGATTCTTACATGTTGACCATCGTGAAAGACTATTAAATTGTAGCTAGATCCGAGTCATTCATCTTGACCTTTCTTGAAAGACCGTTAAACTCTTGAATTTTAGCTATGTCTGGTTCATCCATTTAGTTCACAGACCAGTGCGATAGAAACATCTATTAGCTAAAAATAATGGCATTCAAATCACCTGATTCTGTACAAATGTATAAATGATGCTTACAGAAGATATACCATTTTGTAGCAAAATTCATGTTTCTCTGTGATGAAATTTATTTGTTCTACCATTTTGCCAAGATTAAGTAAGAAGCAGCATGAGAGGTTAAATATGGGAATGATCTTGTTGCCTGTAGGTGTCTCCATATACAGGAGATGCTTACAAAATTGAATATGGCTTGGTATGGCTTGATTTATCATAAACATTGTTGAAGTATGGAAACTTGGAAAAGGTGTAAAATGAGATAAAGTATAAAGTTACTTTGCTACCATACTCACTTCTGGTACACATAAGGCATGCTGGATATGTTGTTATCTAAAAATTACCTTTACAGAATGTGAAAATGCCACTCCTTTTTAGCCTGGTATTTGAACTCTGGTTGACAAGAGAGCCAAAGGTTTCCATTGTAGCCACTGGGGATACAGTTCTGAAATTAATGGAGTTTGTGCATATGGTTTCTGGAATCTGACCAGTTCAAGAGATTTGTAATTTGTCAAGGGTTTGTGCACTTTTTATTGTCTGGCATTGTATTCTATTAATGTAAATCTGATCTTTAGGATTTGATCACTTGAGGAGTTTTGTAATTTGTCAAGGGTTTGTGCAGTTTTTATTGTCTGGCCCCTTATTCTTCTGTAGATAAGCTTCACTTGTTGTTGACTGTTACAGATGGCTAAAGGTTGGGGCAACGGTCAACCAATAATTTTGAATATTGCAGATTTTGGAGGAAAAACAGTTTATGCTTTGGGTTTAGGGATATAAGATAATTTCTTTCTCACTTTTAGTAGTTGAGTAATTATTATTTAAGAATCCTTATGGAGCGCACCTTGGATTGCCATAGAAATTCCTGAGTTTTCTTCATGTGCAGACTCTGCAGTTTATTTTAATGCAGCTTCATTTCATGTGTGGAATATTATTATGTTTACAAGGTTTACATGACAATTTAATTTGTGTCACAGAGCACCAATTAACTAATAATGATGATATTCAAAACACCCTATTCCATAGGCATGTTTAAATGATGCTTATAGAAGATGTACCATTTTGTTGCAATTGTTTTTTCTCTGCCATGAAATTTGCTTGTTCTACCTTATGCCACAGTTAAACAAGAAGCAGTATGAGAGATTAAATCTGGGAATGACCTTGTAGGTGATATACAGGAAATACTTATTGGAAAAGTTGAAAATGTTTTAGGTGGATTTGAATTATCACAAACTTGGTTAAAGGGTTGAAACTTGAAGAAGGTACAAAATGAGGTAAACTCTAAAGTTCTTTTGCTACCGCAGTTGCTTCTGGTACTCATAAGGCATGCTGACTGGTTTGTTATGTAAAAATTACCTTTATGGAATGTGAAAATGTCACTCTTTCTTTTACCTGGTATTTGAACACTGGTCAATGGGATGATCAAAGTTTTCCAAAGTAGCAGCTGGGGTTACAGTTCAGAAATTAATAGAGTTTGTAAATATTGCCTCTAGAATTTAGTCAGTCAATGATATTTTATAATTTAATAATATATCGAGGGTTTGTGCACATTTTATTGCCTGGCTTTGTGTGCTCCTCTAAATAGGTTTGGTTTGTTGTATTAAAGATGGCTAAAGGTTGGGATAATGGGGATAAATAATAATCCTTGAATGTTGGACATTTTGTAGGAATGGCAGTTTATACTTTGTTTGGGATGCATTGGGTCTAGGGGTGTAAGATACTCTTTTTTCACTATTTAAAGCTAAGTAATTTAAGAATCTTTTTGTACTGCATCTTTGGTTGCCATAGAGAAATTAGTGAGTGTCGTTTGCAGGTGCAGACTCTGCAGTTTATTTTAAAGCAGCTTCATTTCATGCATGGACTATTTGTACAGGTTTAAATGATAATTTATTTGGTAGTTGGTATGAGTTTTCCACAGTCCATGAAGTTAATTAGAACAAGCTTTTGGATTAAACTCTGTATGTTTTTCATTGACGTTCAGATCACACTTAGTGATCCGTCCTCTTCTTGATGATGGATCACTAGATGTGATCCAAAATGTCAATGAAAAACATACACAATTTTATCCAAAAGCTTGTTCTAATTAATTTATTTGGTGATACAGAGCACTGAGCTATTCAAATAGAGAATTTAGTAAAATTAGGTTTTCCATACTATTGCTATTCTAATGAAGATGGCATCGGGATCAGGTAGCATCAGTTACGCACAGGATTATATAAAGGAGTTGTATGGAGGAGATCTTGAACTTTGGTTGGAACCTTCACTTTCTTGTGTGATTTTTGTCTCAATCGAGTAAGTCATCCACCTGAATTTCACAATTGGACTAAGACTATTATTTTGAATAGGCATTGTACTGATTCCTAAAATTTAGTCAGACCTGGCCATATTTTCAACAGAACAACATAATAGTACTTATGTGAGGTAAAAATAATTGTATTCATCGTATTTTACATTAAGAGCATAGTACTAGAACCTGTTTGATAAAAAAATGTATTTGTCATATATTACTCTATCTAGACACGTCAAAATTGCTCATAGAAGATGCAGAGTATTGCTGTACATTTCTTTTTGGTCTGCCTTTTGGTATGTCGAGTACAAAGCACCATTTGATTTCAAAATATAGTTATCTTACAGGTTATATGATGTAAACTATTGCAGAACAATTCAGCCCTGAAAGAAAAGAAATGGAAAACAGCAAACAAGCCAGGAGAAGGAAACCCAGCTAAAAGGAAAACTCAAAACTTCTGATTTGTTGCATGTGTCTGTAATACCAAAAATGGAGAAAAAAAATAGTTGATTCTCTTTTTGTCATTCTTGTTTCTGATAATTTTTCGCTATCACATCACATATCAGATCTCTAGCTATGCCCTCTAGCGTCTAATTCCGTCTGCTACCTAGTATTATTCTACCCCGAACTGGGTACTGTGCTTGTGGTAGTTTAATGCTTACAAGAATAGCTAACTCTATTTGTACGAAACCAATTAATTCTATTTTTAGTTGGCCAACTCCCAGAAATTCTCAGCCAGTCAATTGACAAGGTATGCCACTATGTATACAGGAATCACATTGTGGAAAAAATGTGGTTTGGGATGGAGGATTATTTAATATATTACCTATTAAGCTGTAACCAAATTTCCCTGCATGAGGCAGACTGATTAATTTAACTGATTTCTAATTTTCAATCACCATATTTTAATTGCCTAACCTCATTGCATTATTATATTCCTTCCATAAGAACACAAGTTCTCCTGTCTGTTGAATTCTTCTGGCAGCTTAAAAGATCCATTAGCAATGCCAGTATTTGTTGTATTGAAGCTTGGAAATAGAGTGTCATTTTGTTGCATTCCAATCTACGCATCTAGAATTGCTGTAGATTACAATTATCTTAGCTATAAAAAAAACATAGTTTAGTGGAGTTTGTGATGAAACACATCAGGGGAACCTGATAGGACATTCTGAACAAATTGAGTAGGAGTATATCCTTCTTTAAGACAGGCCCCTTGTGAACTTGTTCCCTTAGTGTTTACTTTCCTTCTGGTGGCAATCCCCATTTAGAGTGTAGACAAGGGAAAAAGGATATCTGCTTCCATTCTTGTAAATGAGAGTACTACCCCATATTTTATGTGTATCTTAAATAAGGATACCTTCGTGGTGAGTATCCAACATATTTTTACATATATAAAGGGAAAATTGAAAGTCATTTCAATTTTTTTCCAATTTTGACATCTGTCTTAGAATCAGAGTTCACTTTTAGGGTGCAGTCCTATGAGAGGGGCTTTAGGATCTATTTTGAAGGAGCAAGGGGTCTTATGAAGCAAAAAACAAAATGCTACAGGATTAATTAGAATTTTTTCCTCAACAATAGTAGTCCTACTTTTAGTTTGAAAATTTAAGTGGGTGCAAATGAGGTGGGACTAGAAATTGCCCTAGCAGCTTAGTTTTTTTTCTGCCACTTGTCAATCATATGAAGTTTTTAAATTCCCACCAATTAATTTTTATTTTATTTTATATTTATTTAGTCTGTTAAATTGAATATGCAAAATAATAAAATTCATGAGACTACCAGCTTCCATAAATTTAGGAGCTTAAACATTTAACTTTTAAGCTTAAACTACAGTACAAAATTCATAGGACAACTACTTTAAAATTCTAAAAAATCTTAACAGGAAGCCCCCCTCCATGGGCAACACCCTTGAGTAGTTTTGACATCAATGTTTTTTTGTGATGTATTATTAATAATGAGATGAGTCTTTGAAACTAGAACCTTTATGAAACAGGCCATTATTCCCACCATACCATTGTGGTCAGTCAATCTGTTGACCCCTTTATTTGATGGTCTCCACTACACCATGAATCTTCGAACAAAAAATTAATCGGCTTTGGGTGGAGTAGAAAATCATGAAATAGAAATCTACCTCGTGGAATCTAATTTTCTCCACGAGGGCCATATACTCTCAAAACTGTTATCCCTTTGACCTTGTGTTTCTCCACAAGGGCCATATACTCTGAAAACTGTTATCCCTTTGACCTTGTGTCATAAGAAACATCCATGGCATTAGCATGTAGAGACGCTATATATATTTTTTGGTCAGAGAAGCTTCAATCAATCACCACATGAGCATCCCCAGTTACAGCATTTTGTGCATATGCCTTATGTCTATGTAAATGTCTGTGTGAATCCTAGCATATGCCTTGTGTCTATGTAAATGTCTGTGAATCCTAGCCATTCTTGTTTATATATTTTTTGGTAGAGTCTCCATTTAGAGAAAGTTGTAGGAAAATGTTTATCTTAAGGTCCCAGAGCCAACTTCAATGTACATGTTTTATGCTTATTTGACAACACAATATACGTAATTTCCACCATTTTCTAGCTCTATCTTGAGGAGGAGTTTGCAACATGTTTCAATTGTTATTGAACTCAAGAGAATGCAATGTCCACCATTTTTTTAGCTCTATGTTAATGATGAGTCTGCAACATGTTCTTAATATGCATTGTTATGCTGAACTCTGCAAACACTAAAGAGGATGCTCCATACAAAAGCATTAGGTTCTGAGGTCATATTGTTGAATAATGCAGTGCTTCATCTAGAAGCCTGGACACCCCTAGAGCATCAACCATACATGTACAGTGCACTATCTGGTGTTTACGGTACAGTAATCCTGAATCAGAGTAACTAAAATACCGTCGGTTATAATCCACAATTTCTAATTGACTGCATGTGGATAAAACAGATATGAAGATGACATTGTCTTGTTTAAACTTTATACCTTCCTGATCCATATCACTGGAATGTGCTAAAGAATCATCAGCAAACTTGTGTGATTCATAGGTGGCAATTATTGCATTCCATTTGACAACATTTGGTTAGTGGAGTCATGTCAAACAATTGCGTCCAATCCCCAGTTTCTTGCATTTGGCATGCAGAACCAGCAAATTGCAATTACTGGATTCTAGGAAATGGCATCATTTGTGACGTTCTGTCAAATAGACATTTGTAATTATGCAATTGGCATTCATATTAACAAGACTGAGGAAAATTACCTGTAGCCATACTTGCCAGCAATCTTATAATATTATCATAAATCAAACTGGACTAACCAAGTCAGGTTCAGCAATCCGATTGAATTTCATGGAAGATTCTTGAGGCCAATTTGACATTTCCATTATGGGCATGGTCAGCAATCATTGATTCCACATCTATGAAGGGCATTTTGTCATAACAATTTTTGTGTCCAAAATCATTTGTACTTAGCACACGTGGCTCAAAGAAAATCCAACGCAAAAATATGGAATCAAACCCAGTTCTAATGATGGTACTGTACATTTTAATGCCTACTGACAGAGTTCTTGCATCTTTTAAAGACATTTCAAGAGTTTTCTTGTTAATGTTGTTACAAGCACGGTATCATATAAGAACATTTCAACTCCAAACTTTGTCAAAAACTTAGTGTATACAAACAGAAATCTGGCACTTAAAATTTAACCATATTAGCATGTGCTTGGTACATTTTGGAGAGAATTGTTTTTAATTAGAATGTCCCAATGGAGATTCATGTTCTATAATTGAGTGTGTGACATGCTTAGTCCAAATAAGCATTCCATCCATTAGAAGCATTGACTAGGAACTAAAACAAGAAAGAAAAACCATATTTTCAGCATACTAGAAATTTTTGGATCTAGTCCGCAGACATGAAAAGCGGGGGAAAAGTTGTGTTGTATAGGGTCTTGCCTAAGTCAAGCCCCAATTTGGTGTTTCAACCTTCACAAACAACAAATGATGATGATCAAGAGAGCTTACCCTAGGTCGGGCAGAGGCCAAATGAACAATAATTGATTGAAACAATAAATGATGAAGGATAATGTTACTTTGGTATGAATTTTTTGTCGAAATGATGTCCACACAATAAATTGCCACCAAAGGTTGTTTGATGGATGCTTGAATGGCTTGGAGGCTTGCAATATGTTAGTCCACAAAACACAGTAGATTTTTTTAGCTAGCATGTAGAGGATAACGAAATGATGTCCACACCATAAATTGCCACCAAAGGTTGTTTGATGGATGCTTGAATGGCTTGGAGGCTTGCAATATGTTAGTCCACAAAACACAATAGACTTTTTTAGCTAGCATGTAGAGGATAACGAAATACATCTTCATAATAAGTGCACCATAATAGCTTATATTTCATAATGATTCCTAATGTTCAAATGAAAAGAAAACTTGTTTATATATGCATTCCAATTAATCGTTTTGATTATAGGCCGATCTCGTGTCATTTTACAACACACAAGATTGACACCTAAAATGTTAAGAATTTGAAATAGGCCACCCTTAGGTTAAGGGTGTCCCCATTCTTGATTGGGTGATTTTGCTTCAAATTTGTCAGGATGTTAGGGAATTTAATATATTTTCACAAGTTGGCTTTGAAATGAATGGATTACTAATATATTTAATGTTGTAGGCAAAATAGGATGTCCTTATAATGTGAAATTGTCAGGGTTAACAATTTACGATGCTATATTTAGCCCCCACTTTAGTGAGAGTATGATCTTATTTCATACACACATTAAAGGAATTAATTCTTTCTTCGAAATGTTGAAGAGACAAGATGACACTTATAATGTGAAATTGTCAGGGTTAACAATTTACGATGCTATATTTAGCCCCCACTTTAGTGAGAGTATGATCTTACTTCATACACACATTGAAGGGATTAATTCTTTCTTCGAAATGTTGAAGAGACAAGATGACACCAAGTCAAGGGATGTGTAACCCCCAACTTAGGTTTCCATCAATCCACAATGTTAAAAAAACATGAAATAGATATATCGCATGCACGACAAGGCAAAATTCAATCAGACATAAAGCATTTAATGAACAACTAATGGAGTACACATAAAGACATGCACAAAAACATACATAAAACAAACACAATGCATACTAGGAATACACAAAGGAAACATGCAAATTACACCAAGAAAACACATAGAATACCAAGGCAAACATGCGAAATATAGAAAGTAACACATGTGAAATACACATGGCAAACATGATACACACATGAAACGTAAAACAACAAATGTTAGTACACAAGTAAAATATCTGAGTTAACAAGGTAAAGAGACCTCAGTATTGTAGTGTAGAAAAATGTAGCTTTTTACATTTTTTCACTTGTTTGTGCCCTTCTAATTTAAATTGGACCTAATAATGCTTTAATTTAGTGTTGTTAAATGTACCTTATTAAATTTACATATTTATTTGGGCCCTCTTAATTAAATTGAGCTTAATTATGCTTTAATTGGCCCTTTAATTCATTTACAAGTTTAATTAATTACATATTTCGAAGGGGAAACCAAACAATA
>VCHN02000014.1:51985741-52000597 GCA_007115665.2 Sequoiadendron giganteum
TTATTGAACTTAAAAACACTCCTGCTAACATATCCTTATGGGATCTTATTCAAACATCACCTACATATAGTAGGATGCTCTAGGAAATTTTGCAGAAGAATAATATCCAATTTTCTATGAAATTGAATGACGTAGAAAACTCCTTTGATTGTAGGCAAGTGACAAATTCAGATATCACATTCCCTCGACATGAATTAGCCTTGGTTGAGATACAAAATAAACATGACCCCTTAATGATAAAGGTGATCATTAATGAAATTGCAGCTAGGCACACTATCATAGATAATGGAGCAGGTCTTAATGTTTGTAGCATTGATCTCCTAGAAAAAATTGGTGTGGACAAGAATCTTATTCAACTCAATGATATTAATATTTGTGGCTTTGACAATGTTAATAGCCAACCATTAGGAATGATAACATTAGCTATTAAGGTCGAACCTATAGTTTTTCCTCCCCTTATCCATGTAATGCCAAGACCTCTTTCCTACAACCTTATTCGAGGGAGACCATGGATTCATGCTATGAAAGGAGTCTCATCTACTTCTCACCATGAGATGAAATTTGAATACAACAAGATATACACGGTTGAAGCATATGAACAAAGCTATAATTCACAAGTTCAACATGATCATAACACTTCCAACTCCCCTAATACTTTGATTCCAACTTCCAAAGTAGAAACTATGCAAGTTGATGTTAATCCTAATTGTATTTCACCTACAACAAAAATCTTGTATGATGATTGGGGGTTGTTAGATTCTACACCTCATTTTAAAGAAGAGTCCAAAATCTCACCCTCAAAGTCCAAAGAGTCATATACAAACAATTCATCTTCAAACACATGTTTTAGGGATGATTGGGGTTCATTAGATTTTACAACCTCCTTTATGGGAGAGTAAAAGGTCTCACAATCTACACCTATAGACTTTTGTGTTTCATTTTCTCAACTTGGTTCTGTGTCAACAACATCACCCCACGGTGGTGATGGGGGCCCTTCAACTCCCATCCCTCATGAGAGGAAGATGTGTAAATTTAAGAAACTTAAAAGGGATTTGTGTTCTCGTGAAGAAGCCAATCCTTCTCAGAAGCGTAAAACCTCCTCATCTGAGTTAGAATAATGTTATTGTCTTGGATACAAACTCCTTTCTAAACATGGATGTAATGAAAACACGAAGCAAAATGATAGAGAACAAGTAAAGGCTATACCATACCTTTTCAAGAAAGATCTAGGTTTACCACCTTTATCTCCATCTTCATCTAAGGCCTTATCATCTACTATGTGTATGACATCTTGTGCTAAGAAATAAATGTCCCCTACTATTGACCAAGAGATTATCTCATCAAGGCTTGTCAAAGCCCGCTTGATTCTTCTTCCTCCAAAAACACAAAAGAAATTTTACAACAAAAGTTCATTCTGTGTATATCATAGAGTTCATGACCATTTTACTAACGAATGTAAGGTTTTGAGTGTTAAATTCAACATCTTAAGGTTTTTAATGCTCTTCCTTGTGTTGATGCACCTATTTCCTCTCATTCACACTATTTTTTCATCCTATCATGTTGCTCATCACTACATGGCATTAGTAGCTTTATGTGTTTTTCTCATTGCCATTCATGGTGGTAAAATCTCAAATGCAACCATATCTAGGAAACAACATGATAGAACTCTTGGTGGTTATCTTTGCATCTATGATTGGGGGGCAAGGATAACTAGTTTTTTGAGGTGTGCATTCTTTTCAAGGATCCCCTCTTCCCCTCTTTTTACTTAAAATACCAACATAGCAAGTATGTCAAAATTTTAAGTGGGGGGCATATAGTCCCTTGTTTATTGTTTGTGTGTTCCCTTCTTAGTAATGATGACATATATTTCCTAGGAAGTGTGACCTTTACATTGGCATTATTTTATTCATTGGAATTATTTCATTTTGACATTTTGACATTTCTTGTCTAGCAGAGCATATTGATCATTTTGTGTGGCACCTTATCAAAGTTATCAGGAGGTATAATTTTGGTATGGTTAGTACAATGGGAGCTTGTAGACCTCATGTGACTTTCTCATTGTACAGTGAGAGCTTGTAGACCTGACATGACTTTCTGGCTTAGCCACTTTTTGGGGACTCACCTAGTGGATGACGAATTTCACTAGCCCTTGTGAGCGTATTTTTATCAAAGACTACCTAGCATAAAACAACTTTCTTGCCTATGGAGACTTTACGATTTTCCGAAGGTCACCTAGCATAACACAATTTGATTTCTTGTGGAGCTTTTGTGTTAGATGGATGTGGCATAATACAAATTGTCAGTCCATAATTTTTTTTTCTTTTCACCTTAACTTTAACATTAATTATGTATTTTGTCTTGCTACTGCATATGATAAATCTTGTGCGTCCCTTTGTGTTTGTGTTGGTTTTCCATAGGATATTGATCCTAGGGGCTTGACCACCTCCTTGATCTTTATCATCCTATCTCACTAATATTGGCGCACTTGGACCCCTCTGGACACATATTTGTCTACTTTAGTGTGAATTTGATGCAAGGTCATCCTCTCACTAACGTGGGAGCTAAATCTAGTGTAGAAAAATGTAACCCTTTACATTTTCTTGCTTGTTTGGTCCCTCATAATTTAAATTAGACTTAATAATGCCTTAATTTAGTGTTGTTAAATGTACCTGATTACATTTACACACTTGTTTGGGCCCTCTTAATTAAATTGAGCTCAATTATGCCTTAATTGGCCCTTTAATTCATTTAGAAGCCTAATTAATTACATTTTTCGAAGGGTAAATCCAAAAATAATTAATGTTGGAACAACTAACACCTTACATTGAGCAATGTGTGTTCCAAAAATTAGAGCTTGGGACCCATGCTCCCTAAGATCTTGAACCCATTTTTAAATCATGTTTTGGCAGTATTTTTATCATCCCAAATTCAAAATTCAAAGGCCGGCTTGTAATGTTTTAATTTCGAGAAATTAAGGATAAATGTTTATAAATACAAGGTTATTTTATTAAATCAAGTAATCTAGCAATAGATGAACTTAACAAGTGCAAATATTATTGTCAAGAGCATTCAAGGGAAAATTTATTCTTCATTTATTGCAACATTCAAGATCTTAAGCATCATGCTAAATCTATGTTGATTCATGCATGTTTTTGGAGCTAATATTGTGATGTAGCTTTCAAAATCTAATCCAAGCATTCAAGTCAAAGATTCAAAGAAAGATCCAAGTATCAACATCCACATCCATTGAATCCATTTCATGCAAGATCAACATTAACATTTCAGATTTCTAAAGGTTCATTCAAGGGTTTGGTGAGTTGCAACATTGAATTGTTCATTCATCATTACATTTATGCTATTTCATTTCATTTCATAGTTTAATTACCAAAATGGGGTTTGACCAAGGCAAACCCCCAGTCACCCAAAAACAAACATTTTTTCCTCTCTCTTGGTGTGTTGTAGATTTGCAAGTTTATAGGTTGAAGAAAAGTTGATCTCAAAAGTGAAAAATTGCAAAGTTGCATTTATTGTCACCTTTGTTGTCATCTCATAGAAACTCAGATCCTAAATGTATTTTCGACTGTTCGACTATGAAACTTAGAGGATGTGGAAGTGTAGAAATAGAAGCAGAGGACCTAGAAATCAATTTTGGAAAGGTGAACAAAGACCCATTTTCCTACAAGTGAATGAGTCCCAGGACAACTTCAGAAAATAGTGTTTTGTGACAAGTACACATCATTTTCCATTCCCATATTTGCTAGAAGTTTTACTATTTTTGATAGCCCTATGTTTCATCTATCAAATCCAACTTTTACATTTCATAAATGAGTGTATTTGGTATTTTTAATCTTTCTCCCAAAAACCCTGTTCAATTAGTTTTGTCATTTTCTCTATCAAAAGACACTCTGCAACTGATTTTGAGACAGGTTTTAAGTGTCTTCCACTCATCCAATTTGCATAAAGTTAACTATTCCATTAGAGTTATGATACATCTACCTAAATCAGGCCGTAGGTTACAAATTTGAGGTCATTTGCTATCTTATTTTCATCTCCCAAAAACGTTGTTTAGTCATATTTACCCTATCCTCACACAAATGAAATTGCAAGATTTTTCAAAGAATTCACTGACCTAAGGGTTGAAAGTGGATTTTGATATGAGGTATCTCATTTCTTGAATGAAATAGAGAATAGGTAGTTAGACTCCATTTTTCCCTTTCTATTTATAGTAAGTTTGGTGAAACATTCCAAATTTAGTATAAAACCCTGTGTTTTGAACCCTACCCTTTTTTTTGTTTCAAGTATGCAAGGTTGTCTCAATTACCAAGCATCATCCATCAAATGCACAATATACACACCTAGAAGTTTAAAATGATAAATAAAATCTCTCACAAAGATACATAGATCTACTGGTTAGTAAGTTGTGTTATGTTAGGTGTCCATGCAAAATTAATAAATGAGAGGTCCCATAAGGTTAGCAAGTTGTGTTATGCTAGTTTACTCATGAGACACATGAATCAATTATCTAGCAAGTTGTGTTATGTTAAGTGGCCATGCAAAAATGTTTAGTGGCCATGTAAAAATGTTTAAGTTCACAAGACAACATGCTTTGTTATTCTAGGTATATGGACTGTTTGGAAAATCACGCTTTACAAAGCACATAAAATTTTGACATCACAGTGGATGAATTGATAACCATGCTTGAGAGAGCTCATAAATTCTTAATTTCATAGTGATGAATTGATAACCATGCCTCAAGGGGTGTTATAAATAATACCACCATTAAAGGGGTATGCCCATAAGTCAAATCTCACAAGATGCCAAGGGAATGAATATATATAAATGGATAGGGTGATATGTGTCCCCTTAAAATATTGGCATACATGTTATGCTGATATTTTAAGGAAACGAAAGGGGGTAGAGGGGATCTTAAGAAGGGTACACACCTCCAAAACTAGTTATTCTTTCCTCGCAAGTGCATAAGCAACGACAACTATGCTGAAGACTATCATGTTGCTACCATAGATGAAATATGGTTTGCAAATAAGATTGTACCACCATGAATGGCCATGAGCAAAAATATGAAGCTATAAATGGCATATAGTGAGGAGCAACACAATAGAAGAGAGCTTTTTAATGTTTATAATGAATAAGTGCATCAACACACGGAAGATTGATAGGACCACAATCAAGAAGTTGTACTTATTGTTCAAGGCTTGACATTCATTAGTAGAATGACCCAAAGCTCGATGATATGCACAAAAAGAGTTATTTTTGTGGTCCATCTTCTTACATAATGGAGGAGGAAGAGTAATCATGTGGGATTTGAGAAGCCTTGACAAAATACACTCTTGCTCAAATAGAGGATAAGAAGTAGGAGACAACCCTTTCCCTTGTGAAGAAAATTTTGCTCGCTTACTACAACAGGTTATAAATATAGTAGATGATAGAGTATGAGATGTAGATGAAGGAGAAGTTTGGAAACCTTAACCCCTTTTGGCAAGGTATGATGTAAAATTCACAATATCCTTCAATCCTTGTACCATGTTTTCATTATATATGTTTTTAGAAAGAATTTTAATTCCAAGCCCATAGTGATTTTCAAACTTAGATGTAGGAGAAGTTTTATCTAAATAATTATGATAAGAATTGGTTCTTTTGTAAGAATGAAGATGTTAGTGTAATTATGAAGATGTTAGTGTAATTATGAAGATGTTAGTGTAATTAATATTTAATTACACTTGCATAACTTTACTTAGGTTTCTTGCATAATAATCGGATTAGAGTGTGCATGCACTTTGATCTTCATCTTGTTTTGATGGCAACTCGAATGGGTTGTAATCTAGTTTCTTAGTTTCTTTTGGCCACTTTTTTGTCTTAGCTTCACACATATCAGATTCATATCGGTTCACACTTTAGATTGAGAGCCTATGGTTAATGATCCGCATCGGATCCATCTCAGTTTGAGGGCCACTAAAATTGTGGTTAATGTTCCAAAGTCTTTATGGTACTTTTTCCCATGGAAGAGTTTCAGTCTTATTTTGACATCGGCATCGAGATACACGGCTTCCAGATTCTGTCATCATTCATATCATCTACTTTTGCTTTATGGATTCCAGGGTTGTTCCACTTTGGAGTGTTCGAGTGTTCTGTGGCATCGGGTTTGCTGTTGCTTTTATCATGATTCCTTGAGTCAATCAGTGACTCTCATACGGTTTCAGTAGTAGACAAAAGTATCTTTCCTTGTTTGCCAGATTTCTGTTCCAGTGTTACTCTACAGAGTTCTTCTAGTGCTTCTTTGCAGCAGTCATCTCATTGTAGGGGGGGTTGTCACACTGGGTTTTCCTTTTCTACCTCATTATTGCATTTGTACATGGGTACCTGATTAGGCCTTGTTGCCAGGACCCATTCATGCTTTCTTGCATTCATCTTAGTTTTAGGTGCATGCCTTTTTAGTCTCCCTAAGTTGCACTTATGGGGGGTGTTAGTGTAATTAATATTTAATTACACTTGCATAACTTTACTTAGGTTTTTCTTAGGTAATAATTAGTTTACTTAATTAATAAGTAAGCTTTATTTAGTTGAGCTGTTTTTAGGTCAACATTAGGGTTGCATACATTGCTTTTATAAAGCAATTCTCTTATTGTAATTTCATAATTCTGAATAATATCAATTTGCACATTGACATGCAAAGCTCTGCTTTTTTGATGTTTTCTTTTATGTGGAAGGTGTTTAGGTTTGCATGTCTGATCTAGGGTTTCTAATAGAAGATCCTTTTTAAGTGTTAGAATGTTAGGATTATATATTTCTAGACACATGAGAGATGAAAGCTAGAGATCCCCCATCACCATCATGGGATGATGTTTTTGGATTTGTTGATGTAGAAGTAGATTGAGCAAATGAAACAAAAGATTCCTTAGGTTTAGATTGTGAGATTTTTTCCCCTCCCACAAAAGAGGGTGAAAAATCTAATGAACCCCAATCATCACCAAGACATGTATTTGAACATGAAGGAATATTTGAATCACTAGTTGTAGATTGAGAAGAGGAATGACAGAATTGTGTTGATGTGACTGAAACAACCTTTGAATCCTTAAGCTTTTATGGTGAGATTTTATACTCCCTAATGAAATTAGGTGTAAAATCTAACAATCCCCAATTATTACCCAAGAGTGCACCAGTATCATTATCGTTGGAAAGTGATGGTTCAACTTTTGAATTTGAAATCAAAGTACCAAGAGAGTTGGAAATGTTATGCTTGGCTTGGACATGTAAATAAATTTTTCCATCTACTTTAACCATATATATCTTGTTATTATATTCATATCATTGGATGATGAAGAGTAGATGAGACTCCTTTCATGGCATGAATCCACGATATAGCAAGAAGAAGATTATATGAGAGAGGATCCAACATGACATGGATGAGGGTAGGCAAGTTAATGGGTCCTAGCTTAATGGGTAGTGTGATTGTACCCAACAGACCCAATGGTTTCCTACCATTATTATCAAAACCACAAATAGAAAATGCATCGGGTTTAATGATAAATTCATCTACACCAAGCCTATGTAAACATTCAATGCTACAAAAATTAATACTCGATCCATTGTCAATGAGAGTACGTCTAACTCTTGTGCTATGAATGAAAAAAAAAATCATTAGAGCATCATGTTTATTTTGGATTTCAAAGGGAGGTAATTCATGTTGAGGGAATGCAATATTCAAGTTTGTTACCTTCATGCTATCTAACAAGGTTGCTACATCATTTGGTTTAATAGAAGGTGGTATCACAATCTTCTACAAAGCCTCTTAGAGCATACCATGGAAGGTAGGTGAAGTTTGGATTAGGGTAAATCCACAAAAGTGGTTTACAATTTGAGTGAGGAAGGAAAAGTTGACAAAAATGACCCCATGCAAACAAATTTGCTTTTAGGGGTTCAAATGAACTATTTGGTTTGAGTGAACAAAAATAGGGTTCGTTAGAACCTGGGTTCGAGCGAACCCATTTAATGATGGGACCCACCATTCCCAACAAAAAATCCAAAAGTGAGGGCTTGTGGAGAGGGGGTTCGCTCGAACTCCTAGGGGCTCACTCGAACCCCCCTTCTCCCCCTTAGGCACCAAAAAAGTCCAAAATTTTGCACTTCAAAGCTCGAGTTGAGAATGGAAATGGAGGAGACTTCACATACCCAACTGGTTGATGGTAGTCCTCGGAATGAGCTATCCAACAAATATAATTTTAATATGTTTTGGTTTTATTATGTATTTGTTTTTTTAGTTTTATTAAACATAGGTTTTTCACCAAAAATCAAGCTCTTTGTTCTATACACGTGGAAAAATAGCAGATTATTAATTTTTTTTTTGAAAAATATGAGTGCACCAGATATTGAAGTCCTTGATCCAACAAAAAAAAAGAATTTCGATACATACAAAAAAAGTTACGTTGTATACGGTCCACCTATGTCTGAATTATAATTGGTTTGACTTTGAAACTTGATTAAGGAAAAAATATTCAATAAAAAACTATAAGACCAATTGGAAGCACTAGATATCGGAGTTAAAAATCTAAATTTCAAAGAACTAGAATTTAATCCTTCATGGAAAAAAAATTATGTTGTATACGGTGAGCGTCACTCCTTAAAAATTTTGTTTGCTGAAAAAAACTAGTTTTCGAAGGATATGGAAAAAGAAGTGCAATCTAATTCCAAATTTTTTGAAAAAAATATATTTAGAATCTACAGACAAAATGTCACAAATCACTAGTTTACATTATCTTCAAATTCGTCACGGTTTAGCCGCTATAGGTGCTTGAAAGTGAAGATTTAGCTAGAAAAGAATATTTCAGTGTCCAGTTTGGCCAAAAATTGTAAACTAGTATTGTGGGATCAACCATTAAGTCCAAAAGATAGATATTAGCTCTAGAGTATTTTACAAAGTTTCTTAACACGATCATACTCTTTTTCACTATGTTTGCAGGAGACAAGATGTGGGGGGGAGATATGGTTGAGCAAATGGAACGAAGGTTTGTATTTTATTTGGTTGTTTGTTATTTTGAGTGTTTCATGTGTGAGAAACTACGTGATGATTTGGCTACTATAGAATATTTTAGTGTGTATAGCTATTTTGAGTGAGTTGCTTTACAAAGTTTAGGATATGCTCAGAAGGTTTAGATTGATTTGAAGGAGGTCCAATAATGAGAGAGGGCATAGTTTAAAATTTAGGAACATGAGAAGGAGTATAAATGATAAGACCTGGTTCAAGACATCTCTTGAGAGGGGTAAAGGGAGACATCTTGAGAAGATACAAAGTCTAGGCACAAAAAAGTGTTTGGTTGCAGTCCCCAAGGGAGAACCAAGTAGGTTGGCTAATATTTTGATCACTTTTTATGAGGGAATTTTTTTTGATGAAGATGCAATGAAAGATGAATTAGGGCCAAATTGGTGATGCACAATATAATCTGGAAGTTTCATGACAAATTACTAGAAATAAGAATCAGATTTGATGAAAGGTCATAGAGTAGGGTCTCACATAAAATTGAGGTCAAGCAAACTAGATAAGAGAATGGGTGCCCTAGACCAAAATTGTAGAATTTTAAAGTTTTTAATAATACACATATAAAATATATTTCATAGGTCTTTTTTTTGTGAATACCCAGGTTTGAGAAGTGATAGAGCCCCAAAAGATCAATATGCCCTAATTTGATGATTAGGATCACATGCAAGCATGAATGAGAAATTTTAAACATTCAAAGGAGCTAATGGATGAAATTCGCTACACAAATGAGTGCCTCCATAAGGTACGAGGTTTTGAGATTATTGATATACTAATGCAAATGCGATAGAATGTGTTGAAGTTGCAAGGAACAAAATTTTCTAAATTCTATTTTTCCAAAGTAAGCATGCAACATTTGTAAATTGAATTTAAGTAACTTAGATCTAAACCCTAAACCAATAAAATCATATCTAAAACAATGTAATTAAAGCTAAATATTTTGCAATTTTTGATATAACTTGAATTCACCAAGGTGTTTTAATGTAGAATGAACAAAGAGCAAGTGTTTAATTTTGAAAATGAAACAAATTCGAATCAATAACAATACCTTAAAATAACCTATATTTTTCTCATCAATTTTTAGAGTTTATGCTATAAAAAAATTAAAAAATTACAAGTGTAGGATATGTTAGGTTCACCAAAATGTGAAGTAGAAAAAGTGATCCTAGACCTAACTAGTAGGTTAACTAGAATCAATTATTTTTCTTTGATCCACATTTTAACACAATGCCAACTAGGGTTTGATGATTGGCTAGCTGTCACAAGGGAGACCAATATCCTAGGGTTTGGTCCTTTTGTGTTATAAAGAGGAGAAATTGGATGTGTATTTTAACAAGCCTATTTGGCATAGACCCTATATTTGAAAATATAATTTAACATAGAAAAAAGTGAAAACTAATGGAACATACAAATATGAAAAAGGGATACAATGAACCTGTGATTGAAAACTAGGTTTGAATTTGATGGTGAAGGGTGGTACTGTCCTTGACCAAAACAACTACTTTTTTAGGATCTACAAACTTCAAATGGTAGGTTATAGTTTGCTTTGTGTTTCCTTTGACCTGTTGCTAACAAAACTCTTAAATTTGATCTACACACATGAAAAAAGGGGGGAAATGTTGTGTTGTATAGGGGTTTTCCTAAGTCAAACACCATTTTGGTGTTTCCACCTCCATGAACAACAAATATTGATGATCAAGAGGGCTTACCATAGTTCGAGTAGAGGCCAAATGAACAATAATTGACTAAAACAATAAATGATTAAGGGTAATGTTACCTTGGTATGAAATCTATCAAAGTGATGCCCAAACCAAAATTTTCAACCAAAATTTATTTGATGGATACTTGAGTGGCTTGAGGACTTGTAATAGGTTAGTCCACAAAACACAATAGATTGTTGTAGCTAGCATGTAGAAGATAACTCAATACATCTTCACAATAAGTGCATCATAACATCTTTTTCTTCATAATACTTCCTAATATTCAAATGAGAAGAAAAATATTTATATATGCGTTACAATTGATATTTTTGATTATAGATTGACCTAGGGTCATTTTACAACACATAGGGCTAACACCCAAAATGTTAGAATTTGAAATAGGTCATCCTTAGATCAAGACACCTCCACCCATGACTGGGTGATTTTGCCCCAATTTTTTTAGGATGCTAGGAAATTTAATATATTTTCATAATTTGACCCCAAAATGAATAAATTATTAACATAATTATTGTTGTAGGAAAATAAGGTGTCTATATAGTGTGAAATTGTCAAGGTTGATAATTTACAATGCTACAATTCTATATGTTTTGTAATATATGAATAGGATTAAAAATAAAAAGGTACTAGCCTAGTTGTATCTTTGTCTAGTGTGTTAATAGATTTATAGTTGTGAATGTCTTGTGGTTAGTATTCAAAAGCTAAGAATAGTGAGTTGACGTGTTTCCAAAAGAGATCTCCACCATCCAAATTCCTTAAATCTTGGACCTTGTCAAGTGCACCAATCACAAGGTTCCACTTTGAGGATCCTCATCTCTTCAATTCTCTCAATCAATCCCATCCCTCGATCTCTGAAATCAATCCTATCCATTGATCAATCATCCTCAAAATCTATAAATAGCTCCTTATTGATCTCATGTTATCAAGTGTTTTTTGATGCAAATGCATGCTATCCAAGTTGGAAAATTCATTCATTCTCTTAATCACAAACCCATTGGAGAAAATATATCTTTGGATGCATGTTCAAGGAGAGAATTTTTTGTTTATTTCATTGTTTTGTGTAATTATTTGTCTCAATTTAAGCATATGTGTCTATTGTTTGATGTTCTCATTATATTGAAATATTGAAGGTCATTAAGACCTCTTTATGAATGATAGTGTATATATAGGGACTTATGATTATGGATTGGGCTGTGTAGATTACAAAAGGTCTACTTATGATAATAAGTATACTTTATTTTTAGGCAGAGTTTGTTGGATGTATTAGCAACTAGATATGATTTCTATTCTAGCTATTAGTGAGTTCTTGGTGGGGACCCAAAATAGATTTAGGAATTTTAGAATGGGTTCTTGGATTTAGATGGAGGGATTTAGTATTGGTATTATAGATAGGTATTTTTGGATTTGGATTTGTGGTTGACATTCAAGAAGGTAGATTTGGATGTATTGCTTCATTTTTCCTTGTGACCCATAGTGTTTGTGTGCTTCCTTTTTTATTAGTAGGCCTTGATGGATTTTATCCTTTATTTTTCCTTTGGATTTTTTTTAGGAATGCATGCCCACACATTGCAACATGGTGATCCATGGATTCCTTTTGGACTCCTTGCTTTGTATTTTTGTGCATCCAAATCACTTCCAAAGATGATGCTATGGTCACATGGAGAGATTTTATCTTAAAATCCCAAGAATTTGGTGATGGATTCATCTTTTTGGAACAAGTCCATCATGTGTACATATCCTAATTGGATATTTTACATGATGGATAGTTAAGGGTGGGATCAACGAAAGGATTCTTGGTGGGGTTGATGAAAGTATTGGTAGAAACAAATTGTTGACTGGAGTGACATTGGAGGAAGTTTCCTTAGGATTTCTCAAGTTGTGACTATTGTCAATCAAGATTTCACCCTAGCTAAGATTTTACTTAACTATCTTGTTGGAACATGGAATCACTCTTAAGTTGTGGGTGACCTATTGCGAAAATGAATCTCTAGATAGGGTTGGTTCCCATATCATATCACCTAATCTAAATGATTTTTTTGAGGAAAAGAGAGAAGGATAAGTTGAAAATTAAAATCCCAACACCTAAAGTGTGATGCACCAAAACTTTTACTTTTCTACTAGCTAAAATTCACAATTAGATTTCAAAAAGAAACATTAACTTTCAAAATATCACATGTACATACAACACAAAATTGATTTGCATGAAGGTTTAAAATCAAACACAATGTGCAACTTGTATCATATGAAATTTCTACACTCACAATTGCAATAACATGACACAAAAATGATTTAAAAGTTGAAATCTCAATGACAACATCAAACTATTACTGCAAAATGAGAAAAGATTGAGATAGGAATGCTCTACTATTTTTATTGCTCTGAAAGGAGTACGAAAATGCCAAAATATGAGTACAAACAATGTCTTACAAAGCTCACTACAAGTAGACAAGAGAGTAAGAAGCAAATATGAACTGAGGAAAAAGTAAGCTTTCTCCAATATATGCCTCCAAAATGTCTCCAAGAGTGAGAATAGAAAAATCTGAGTGAAAATCTCTCCAAAATAGAAACCTCAATGCTATTTTTGAGCTCCAAATAAAAGCCTCAAAATCAATGCCTAAATTGCCTCCAAATTGGATTAAAAATGATGGAAACTTTCCCCCCAAAAGGCTCGATCCAGAAAAGACTCAAAAATCACCCCTAAATTGTTTGAAAATAGAAATGGAAACTTCAGTTTTCCTATTTTTTTCTATTTTTCTCAAAATGACTTAAATTGAAATGGGAAAGTTTCATCAACACTTGCTTTCATTTAACTGCATTTAGATAATAATTATTAAAGCAATTTATAGGAATGTTGCTTTTAATAATGTTTTACAATTTTGCAGTTTCATATTTTGAAAAAGAAAGAGGGACTTAGACTTGATTTTCTACAAAAATACAAGGCACAAATAGCATATATGTTTTTTGATTACAATTTTACCAAGTATTGAACCTTCAAGGCATATGGGTTTTTGATTTTCTAATAAAAATAAGGAAAATGGACTAAGGCATCAAATCACTTGATTTTATCCAAAAATCATAAAAGAAACCTAAGGTACAAAGCCTAGGTATAACATATATGCAAATTCAAAACAATAAAATACCATGAAGGTATTAGTGGATGCATAAATTTTTTAAATCAAAGTGGAAAAAATTCCAAGGCCGAATTAGGGCAAAAGGAAACCCTAAGACAATACCATTCGAGCCCTAAATTTTTGCATCATTTGCATCTTTGATTTTCTTGGAGGACCTCTCTGCACACCACCACCATGAGATTAGGGTTCAAGCTTGGCTCTCTCTATTTTTGCAACTTATTTCATGTCAAACCTTCTCAGTAAATTAATGGTGAGTATATCTCTCTATCAAATATGTAAAAATCCCTTCATTGTCTTCATTTCAAATGCTTTATCAAGCCCTTTAGTCCAACCCACCACCATTTTCTGATTCATTTCATTTTGTTTATTTTCTTTTGATGTCTCCTCTTGTTTGAGGCTGCCATGAATGCCTTTATTTTGAGCTATTGGAAGAATTTCTTGTGGGTTTTGGATGTATTCATCTCCATAGGAAAACTAAGGTAAGCCTTTTCACCTTTTAGACTTTGCATTCTTATTTAATCTATGCAAAATATAGGCTCGCTTTGAGCTCATTTTAGTGTAAAACAATGAAAACACTTGCTTCTCTATACACTTTGTATCCATTTGTGATGAAGATTTTCTGGGTCCATTTAATTGAAAAAATGAGTGTACAAACCTTTAGGTCGCGACCCTCTCCATACAAACCCTCACAAGTTCGGCCTCACAAAAATAAACTCAAACCATTCTTCTTGAAGCCCTAGTTCGATAATGCTCTTTTTGAGAAATGCATTTTCTTGCTTCTAAATAAGATAAGAAGAGGATAATATTGTTTACTTTTCTAAAAGAATGAAAAGCATCTCTTATTACATTCTTGTTTTGCATTTTAGAGAACATTCTCTTTTGAAATTAGTGCAGATTTTGGGTATTTCTCCACTTAAATTTTTTCATTCAAACCTCCTCGTGGCTGCCACTATATGTT
>VCHN02000014.1:52000697-52037691 GCA_007115665.2 Sequoiadendron giganteum
ATTCTATAAAGAAATAGACGAAGGTTATTTTCCTTCTTTTCAATCATCAAGGGCTTTTGTCAATTTCTTCCATTTACTGCACTGGATGTTTATTACAACATATTGCATTTGGAAAGAAAATGCACCTACAAGTGTTATAAGGACTCCACACTATAGGTTGTAGTTGAGTCTACATTCTAAAAATGTGCAAGCAACAATACTTCTTCTCACTACCTTGTTTCTTCAAAAGCATCAAACACATAGTTGTAAACCCTCTTTTATGAATGTTTTCTTCAACACATTGGATCTTGTCAAAATGTTGACACAAGGACCTAAATATTATGCTTTTATTTGCTTCCATAATGATGTTGTCCTTTTGAAAAAGTCATCATTTTCTTCAAGTCTTTTGCATACATAGATTTATGATGGCCTGTGTGAGGTATCTTTTGCAATGAAAGCTTGATGCTTGCTTCCTCTAGCATCCCATGAATAATGAACTCTTTGTTGTCCCATTTATGTGAGAACTATTTACTATTATTTCTTGTTTCTTAATGGCTATACATCCACTGTATATGATTCAAACAACATGGACAAAAAGAACATGATATATAGTAGTAATAAAACACAAAATATGATGATGATCATCATTCAATGAGGCAAAACCATGATAGCATAGGAACTTTGTATGCAAATAGAACTCCTTCAATGAAGTAGTGATGTATTTAAGTTTTGCTCTACATATTTCCTAAGCATTCAAATAAGTCATTGTTCATTTTTTATTCTCACTTCATTGCACTCTTGGATTGATTGTCATTAATAGTCAATGTGCCTTTGACTCTTAAAGCCACTTTGTGAATCAATCCTTCGGCTAGAACGTTCTTTTACTTTGAGCAATATGAATGTGCACTCCTATCTCATTCCCCTTTTTGAAGCCTAGGGGTAGTGTCCTGGGCTCAACCCTTGTGGGAGCCCATTTTTTCACCACATGCTATGATGTCTTTAGAAATGAATCAGAAACATGATTTCACCTATACCCGCACAGTGAACAAACATGTTAGATAAAAAATAGTGAAGCTCAATGCTCCTGTGATGTTTTAATTTTTAAGCTCTCTTGCATACATTCAAGATATTTGTTGATCTAATGCATCATAAATATGTGCTATATTTTTGTTGATGGGGCATATGATGAGACTCATATTCAGAGCTCTAACAATATTTCTCAATTATTTGTAGGTTCACCTAAAGACCAAGAGCAAGGAGGCGTAGGCAACAATGAAGACCAACACGAAACCTCCTCAAGCAATGACAAATATGTTTCCTTTCATATGTCTTTCTATTATATAATCTTCAGATGAATAACATTTCTTCCATGTTGCATTGGTTCAACTACTCCCATGGCTTGTGTGGGACATTTGATTACTCCTTTATTTCCAATAAATAGAAAAGCAACACCTATGCAATATTGTGTATATTTCATTACAAAACAAATAAAACATGAATGAGAGAAAAATCTTGTAATTTATGCAATTTCCTTATGTTGTAACACATTGCACAATGAAACTGAATTCTATAATTTTTAATAACCTTTAAATATGAAATGGTTAAGCATGGAAAAAATGTTTGGAATACCTTTCACCTTTTAAACGTAAATGAATTGGTGCTTCAGCTCTACCAAATTGAGTTGTAGGTGAAAATTTGGTAACATTTTTGGCAATTTTTGCTAAATGCTTGCCTGCTAAGCATATAGACTAGTTGCCTTAAACAATCATTGGGCATGGAGTTAAATATTCCACTTATCAAACTCATAAAAATCTGAAACCCAACTATAAATACCCCAAATAGCAACAAAAACCAAACTAAAAGGCTCTGACAACCAACAAACATGTGCTACAACACTCAGGGAAAGAAAAGCAACTGAAATGAATGTGCCATGAGCACTTATTAGCAGGAAAACACTACTCTAATATAGTCAAAATATAAAAGTTATCTTCAGAGGAAATGCTTGAGATGGATCCCATTGACTGGGATAGGCAACACCTCTTCACTTAACTTGGAAAGTTGGAAAGCATTGTGTTCCTTGCACTTTGTAATTACATAGGGTCCATCCCAAATTGCATCAAACTTGGAATTTTTTCCAAGTTTGCTTTTGTGCCCATCCCAGTCGAAAACTAAATTACCAACAATGAAATCTCTTGGTCTTTCCCTTTTTCAAAATAATTCTTCATCTGAGCTTGATGGATTTCAAGCTTCATCAATGCTTCTTTTCTAGTTTCCTCTAATTCCATTAGCTGTGCAAGCCTTACTTCCATAGGCTTCTCTTATAACAACTCAAGTTCCTTAATAAAATTTAAAGTTGGTAATTCAATAGAAATTGGCAACTTAGCTTCCTTACCATAAGTGAGAACATAAGGAGAGAAACCAATAGCTCTCTTAGGAGTTATTATATCAACCCAAATGGCTAACTTCATCTTGTCATGCCATGTTCTATGGTTGTTGTCAGTGGTCTTTTTAATGATCTTAATCAAATTTTTATTGGTGGATTCCGCCTACCCATTACCTTGTGGGTAGTAATTAGATGAAGTATTAAGGAAAATGTTATTCTTTATAGACCAATCTAAAATCCTTAAATCAATAAAAGCTAAAGCATTGTCAGAAATAATAGAGACAGGAGTGCCAAATCTAGATACCAAATATTGATAGAAACTCAAAATAGAAGTTTCATTTGCTTACTTCAAAGCAACAACCTTAGTTCACTTGGTAAAATAATCTATTGCAGTTAGAATCCATTTATTTCCTACACTTAAAGGTGGGTTAATAGGTCCAATGAAATCAAGGCCCCACTTAGCAAAAGGCTGCTCCACCTGAGTGGGGTGTAGAGGCAAAGATGCAAGCCTTTGCTTACCTTCAAACTATGAACACTTTTCACACCTTCTGATGCAAGAAAATGAATCTTTGAATATTTCTGGCCAATAATATCCAACTCTCATAATTTTTAGAGCTATAGTCCTTGTTGCAAAATGGCCTCTTGAAGGCCCATTATGAAACTCTTCCAGTTACTTATCTACCTGATCTGGTTCAATACACCTTAGTAGAACACCATGAAAATACCTTTTATACAAAATATTATCAATAACAACATAGGGAATGGCTTGTAGCCTATAGTACCTTCTTTTTTCCCTATCTAAACCTTCAAGGTAGTCACCAATCTACAAATAGTGGATCATTTGCTACACCCAGCTTGTAGTAGGAGTTGAACCAACAACTTGCTCTTCATTGTTGAGAATTTTTGCAACATTTTCATCCTCTTCTAGGCTGTTCTCTCCATTTTTAGCAATTTTTTCACACAAACCTTTTCCCCTAACAAGCTTAGTAACCTTAATACTAACATCAAACTCCATCACTTTAGTTATCCAACTAACCCTTTTATCATTAATATTCCTATTGAACAAGAAATCCTTAATAGTTGGATGGGCAACCAACAACTGATTTTTATTGTTAGAGAGCATATGCCTAAAATTTTTGAGGCTTCTAACAACAGTAAACACATGATTTTCAAAAAAGGAGTACTTTACCTCATAATCATGCAATACTTGGCTAAAAAATGCTAGAGGTTGCTCTAAGCCTTCATCATTTTGTTGGTGAAGCATAGCATAAATGGTGTCAACACCTCCAAAATAATATAAAATGAAATCTCTATCATAGTTAGGATTAATGAGGATTGGGGAAGCTACAAGGTCTTCTTTTATCTGCTCAAAGCTCCTCTTACCCTCTTTAGTCCAACTAAAAGGTACATTATTTTTGAGCATTGTTGTAAGAGGTTGCAATAATGCTGCAATGTTAGGTATGCATATTCACACAAAGTTGATCCTACCAAGAAAGATTTGTAAGCCTTTCTTATGTGCTGGTAGGGGTAAATCAAGAATGGCAGAAACTCTTTTTGAATCAATGGAAATACCATGTTTGGAAACAATGTGTCCAAGGAGCCTACCTTCATGGACAAAAAAATGCAGTTCTTTGGGTTAAGAGAAACCCCAAACTCTCTACATCTCTAAAAAATCCACCTCAAATGACCAAAATTTTCATTAACATTCTTTGAGAAAACTATGTGTGAACCCCTATTTTGTACCTACACAAACACAACAAACAATCATATTATTAGATCAATATGCAAGATAAAAACAAGGATTCCCCATGAAATCCATTTACTAAACTTAGATAGAAAAGAAATGAAGAACAAGTGCAATAACCAAATAAAATCTATCTAAACTACGAAAACTCTTGATCCCATGGGGGAGTTGGTGCCAATTGATGTGTCAAAATTAGCCCTTTACCAACTCCTTTGTAAGATCTTTGATGATTTGATGAGTGATTGATCCACTTTGTTGATGAAGAACAAGATGACCTCTTGAGAAAACCTATAATAACCTAGCTACGATCTTGCATTGAGGATGAAGTTGAGTAGAGTAAGTTTACTCAAGTTGTGGATGATAGAATGAGAGGAAGAGTCTCTCATTTATAGATTTCAAATTGGAAGAATGAGCAAGATTTGAGCAATGTGGGATAAAAGACCAACGAATGAGAGAAGGTCACTTGTCCACATGCGATTGGAGGAGGAATGAGCACATTTTGGTGAATGTGCATGATAAATGCTATGAGATTCAAATTTGAAATTTGAATGTGACATGTTGGAGGGAGAAAGAAATGGAGTTAATGTCACTTGTCTCAATGCAAAATGACATGTAAGAGGAGTGAATTCCTTGTTGGAAGTACCCATCCACTTGAATTTTGAATTCAAATTTGAGGGAATATTCCCCTTTTATGCTATGTGAGGGAAAATATGAGATTAAATAAATCAAAGTAATTGATTTATTGTGAAAGTTGCATTCTCTAGAGAATGTGACATAGATTAGGATTAAATTAATCAAAGCTTAATTAATTTAATGAGGAATTAGGAGATGTGACAACTTTGACTTGAATTAATGAGTTAATTTAAATCAAGAATTGAGAAGAAAGAGTTTAATTAAATTAATGATTTGATTTATTTAACTAAAGAGGATAGTGTTAGATTAAATTAAATAAGGTTTAATTTATTCAATTTAATGAGAAGACTTTAAGGACTTGATTTAAATAAAATGAATTATTCGAATAAACAGAGATACAAGGTTAATTAAATTAAATTGATTAATTTAATCAACAGAGGAGAAAGACCTAATCAAATAAACAATGATTTATTTAATTAAGAGATAGAAGGTGATGATAATATGAGAGTGTGATTTAGGAAGAAATGTCGTTAGTAGTGAGGATCAAGTGTGCTGAATCTAATTGTACATTTTCCATGTCTACACTATGATATCATCTAAATAAACTAAAAAAATCTTGTTTATGAGGCCATTAAAGGCCATGTACATTGCTCTTTGAAATGTTGCCCTTGTGTTAGAAAAACCAAAGGGAATTTTCCTATAAGCCATGGTACCCCATTTGGTGGTAAATGTAGTTTTGTACTGATCCTCCTTCTTCACCAAAATTTGGTTATAGCTTGAATACCCATCCAACAAAGAAAATTTATCTGAACCAGAAAAGACTTGAAAAATCCACTCAATTGAAGGGAGTGTATAGTGGTCCTTGAGAGAGGCTTTATTCAAATCAAAAAAATCAAAACAAAACCTAATATCACCATTCTTTTTTCTAGCATGAACTAAGTTTGAAACCCAAGATGTATGCTTAATTAGGAAAATGATATTGCTTTCAATCAACTTATTCAATTAAGCCTTCATAAGATGCTCAAGCTTGGGATTAAGAGGCCTTTTCTTTTGCATCATTGGTCTTGCATCGGGTTATAACTTAATAGTGTGTTGATCTAGCTCAAGATCAAAACCTTTTAAATCTCTATACTCCCAAGAAAAAACATCACTAAATTATTGACATAACAAAATGAAAGCTTGTTGTTCGTCTTTGGTGCATACCTTTCCCAACTCGAGAAGCTTACCCTTAAATATCTCAATGGCCTCATAGTGATCTTGCTTAACCATCATGCTGATTTTGTCCTTTCTAACTTGGTCATCAAAATTGAAAACTTTTTCCAAGGTTACCAATCCCTTGGGTAGTTTGTTGGACTTCAGCTACACAATCTGATTGTCATATTGCTGCTACCACTTTTGCTAGTTTTCAGCTATAAACTTAGATTCTAAAATCAAAAAACTTATAATCTGCTCATCACTATCAAAAATTTGCCAACTCACATTATTATCAAGTAAAAATGGTCTAACAACAAATTTAACATACTGCTATACCTCTACATTATGAATTTCATTTGGAATGTCAAACTGAGATCCTATGGCAGCAAGCTTATATGTTTATTCTGATTTCTATAGATAGACAGTAGATTAAAAGTATTCAACTAAGTCCTAGACTCTATGCTTATAGTTGTTAAGAAAATATTTTTTTGTAACATTCATATTCCTGACTTGATTTACAACCAATTCAGAATCACGAAAGACTTGTAAGCACTTAATACCACTCTAAACAATGAATAAGTTCTTCATATTCAACTGTATTATTTGTGTAGCTAAAAGAAAACCTCAATGTTGAATAATACTTATCTCCATCCAGTGAAATTAACATTTCTCCTCCACCATCACCCATTCTTCTTCTTGATCCATCAAAATACAACTTCCAAAGTTGGTTAACTTGTTGTTCAGGTTGACTTTGATCCTTGACCAAATTTGGAATCACTACATCAGGTTCATGAATCATATAAATGCCTAATCCTACCTCATCGGTGTGACTAAAAGGGTCAAGCTCACGATTCTTGGCTACCCATTCATCTAGATTTACATCCTCAATAGGTGTGTTGGGGTCTAGGGTCATAAATTAAACATCTAGCTCATGGGTGATGTAGAGGTTAGCATTTATAGGGCTAGGGAAATATGGCCTAATATGATCCTTAGCTTGAGGTTCAGATTTTATGGTTACTTTTGTGCCATACCTTGTTCTAAAAATCAAATGAGACCAATTGAAAGATAAAAACCCACCCACTTGGTAGTAAAATCCCTAGAAAGGTATATGGAAAAATGAGGTGGTAGATCAATAACATGAATATCTTAAGGGATGGAAAAATTTGGGCATGCATGGAAGGTAAGGGCTAGATTTTTAATTACCCCAACAGTCTTAATAGCAGATCCATCTAGCTGAACTACACCCTTTGAAATAGGCTCATAAACTAATCCTAGCTTATCAACAAGACTCTTGGGCATTATAGAACTACTTGCACCTGAGTCAATCACACAGCTGTGTACTAGCTTATCACCAATGATCAAATTTAAATAGAATGGAGGAGGCTTTATCTCTTAGGCTTTCTCTCATCCCTAAATTCTGGGTTGTTTGCAAGCACAACCTTAGTCTTTCCTTGGTTAGCAACATCAAAAATAGAAATCTCAACCAAAACATCTTGTAACAAATCTTTTTGACCAGGAATATGAAATGCATCCATTATTGACATGCTAACAGTATCATTTTACCTTTGCAAAGGTTGTGACTGCACCTTACGATGCTCCTTCTTAGGTACAAATTGTCCTCTTTGCAGAATCTGTACCTTTTGTTGTGTTGTGGGGACAACTTGAGCTGAAGAAGAATGAAATTTGTCTTTGGCTAGTTGCTGTTGGACATTTCTAGCTTGCTGCCCCAAATCCACAACCCTCTTCTTCGATCTAGTATTGGATGAAATAGGTGAATCTAGCTGGTTTTGACCTTGGAAATGATTCACCCCACAAAACTTAGTACCTTTCCAATTCATCAAAGCAATACCAAAGTTACCTTGTTGCTCTGGATTTTCTTGGGATACACTTTCCAGACCATCATAACTATCTTGAACCATTAAGGCTTGATTCCTCATATCATTTGTGCATGTAGCTTGGTTATGAAGCTGGTTGCATGGATAACTCCAGTCACACTCTTGCTCCATTAAATTTTTTTCTGGGCATGAACTCTTTTGAAGAGTTGGCAATATTAGGATTGTAAGCTTGAAGGGTCTAGGATTGAAATTTCTCCTTTGGCCTTGAGAAGCAGCTTGAAAAGGTGGTCTACTTGACTAGTTAGGTTGATAAGGATCTTGGTAGGGCCTATACTCTTGACCAACTTGCTTCTTGAGGTTAACAAATTTTTTACTAATAGTATTTCTAAAGGATTGTAGCATACCTTTTAGCTCTTGAATCTCTTGAGATGGGTTTGGAACAACAGTTTCTTGGGCTGCAACTTGATAGTTTATTGTAGGAGTAGGTGGAATAGTAGCTAAAGGGGGTAATGACATAGGTACAGGGGACTGTACTTCAAGAAAAATGGGCATAGGAGGCCTTTGGGCTATTCTACCAACTTGAATAAGATTTTTTTTCTCTAATTGTTGTATCATAAGCATTTGGAAGCGTAAACCCACCCGTAGACTGAATCATCACACGAATTTCACTATATAAAGCCATAAGAAAGAAAAGAAAAGAATGTTCAGGTGAATGCTTTACCATCATTGGGATTCTATCCCAAGTCCTCTAGAAACGGTAGTTAAAATCTGACATGTTCTTGTGAGGAGCTCTCTTGATGGTACTTAACTACTCCATCAAAGACAAATGATCTGATTTATCTTCAAACTGTCGATGCAAGCCATCACCTAGCTGATCCCATGTTCTTATTGAGTTTATTGGAAGACCTCTAAAACATTGTAAGGATTTTCCTTTTAGTGATGTAGCCAAAAGCCTAAGTTCTACATTCTCTTCAGCGACATTATGAACCAAGCACAAAGATGCCACATCTTGAATGTGCTCAACAAGGGTTTTTTGATCCTCTCTAGTGAAATATGCATGATAGAATTTTAAGGGCTGCAACAAGAATGTCATCATGTTGAGGAAGAAACAATGGCCTTTCCCCATTAAAAGGTGCAAATGCAAATTTCCTATTTTGATGAGCCATTTTTGGTACTCGCACTGTTGGTACTAGATTTATCTACACTAAAATTTTAGGGTTGAGGTTTGGAGGTGTGGATTTTGGTCTCCTTGGTGAGTCAAAAAATCTTCTTTTTATCCTACCCCTTGTTCTTGGTGGAGATAACTGCAAATACTCGAACATAGCAGGACTTGATATGGTCTACACTCTTCTCATAAGTTGGTTACGCTAGATCTGCATGCAAAACAAAGAACATAGTCGCTAGGTATAAAATTAAAAACTCTAAAGGTTGGAAACACTGATGCATATACTAGTTTCAGAGTCCCACCAGGCATGCCAAAAATTATTGTCAATCAAGATTGCACCCTAGCTAAGTTTTCTTATAACTATCTTGTTGCATCATGGAAACACTCTCAGGTTGTGGGTGACCTATGGTGAGAATGAATCTCCAGATAGGGAAGGTTCCCCTGGAATATTACCTAATCTAAATGATTTTTCTGAGGAAAAGAGAGAAGGATAAGTTGAAAATGAAAATCCTAATACCTAAAGGGTGATGCACTAGAGCTTATACTTGTCTACTAACTCAACTTCACAATTAGATTTAAAAAAAACATTAACTTTCACAATCTCACATGTACATAAAACAAAAAATTCATTTGCATGAAGGTTTAAAATCAAACACAACATGCAACTTGTATCATATAAAATTTTTGCATCCACAATTGCAATAATAGGACATAAAAAGGATTCAAAAGTTGGAATCACAATGACAACATCAAACTATTACTAAAAAATGAGAAAAAAAACTAAGATAAGAATGCTCTACTATTTTTATTTCTTTGAAAGGAGTACACAAATACAAAAATGAGTATAAACAATGGCTTACAAAGCTCTCTACAAGTAGACAAGAGAGTAAGAAGCAAATCTAAACTGAGAATAAGCTAAGTTTTCTCCAATGTATGCCTCCAAAATGTCTCCAAGAGTGAGAATGGAAAAATTTGAGTGAAAATCTCTCCAAAATAGAAACCTCAATGCCATTTTCGAGTTCCAAAGAAAAGCCTCAAAATCAGTGCCCAAACCACCTCCAAACGAGATGAAAAATGATGGAAACTTCTCCCCAAAAGGGTCGATCTAGAAAAGACTCAAAAATCACCCCTAAACTATCTAAAAAGATAAATGGAAACTTCAGTTTTCCCATTATTTTATTTTTTTTCTCAAAAGGACTCAAACTGAAATGGGAAAGTTTCATCAACACTTGCTTTCATTTAAATGCATTTAGATAACAATTATTAAAGCAATTTATATGAATATTGTTTTTAATAATGTTTTAAAATTTTGTGGTTTCACATTTTGAAAAAGAAAGAGGGACTCAAACTTGATTTTCTATAAAAATACAAGGCAAAAATAACATATATGTTTTTTGATTACAATTTTGTCAAGTATTGAACCTTCAAGGTATATGGGTTTTTGATTTTCTAATAAAAATTGGAAAATGGACTAAGGCATCAAATCACTTGATTTTATCCAAAAATCATAAAAGAAACTTAAGGCACAAGTCCTAGATATAACATATATGCAGAGGAAAAATGATAAAATACCACAAAGGTATTAGTTGAGGCATAAAAATATTAAATCAAAGTGGAAAAAATGCTAAGGCAAAATTAGGGAAAAACAAAACCCTAAGACAAAACCATTTGAGCCCTAACATTTCACATCATTTGCATCTTTGATATTCTTGGAGGACCTCTTTGCACACTACCGCCATGAGATTAGGGTTCAAGCTCAAATTTATCCATTTTTGTAGCTTCTTTCATTTCAAACCTTCTCATAAAATTAATGGTGAGTATCTCTCTCTGTCGAATATGTAAAAATCCCTTCATTGTCTTCATTTTGAATTCTTTATCAGGCCCTTTAGCCCCAACCACCACCATTTTCTAATGCATTTCATTTTGTTTATTTTCTATTGATGCCTCATCTTGTTTGAGGTTGCTATGGATGCCTTTATTTTGAGATATTGGAAGAATTTCCTACGAGTTTTGGATGTATTCATCTCCATAGGAAAACTAAGGTAAGCCTTTTCACCTTTCGAACTTTGCATTCAAGGATTCTTTAACCTATGCAAAAATATATTCTCGTTTGAAGCTCATTTTAGTGTAAAACAATGAAAACACTTGCTTCTTTGTACAATTTGTATCCATTTGTGATGAATATTTTCTAGGTGCATTTAAATGATAAAAATATTGTAGAAACCTTCAGGCCATGACCCTCTCCATACAAACCCTCACGAGTTCGGTCTCACAAAAAAAAAACTTAGACCATTCTTGTTGAAACCCTAATTCGATAATCCTCTTTTTGAGAAATGCATTTTATTGCTTTTGAATAAGATAGGAAGAGGATAATATTGTTTAATTTTTTGAAAGTAATGGAAATAATCTCTTATTACATTCTAGGTTTTCATTTTAGAGTACATTCTCTTATGAAATTAGTGCAGATTTTGGGTATTTCTCCACTTGCATTTTTTCATTCAAAGCTCATTGTGGCTGCCACTGTATGTTTCATTTTCATTCTATAAATAAATAGATTAAGGTTATTTTCCTTCTTTTCAATCATCAAGGGATTTTTTCAAATTATTCCATTTATTGCACTGGATGTTTATTACAACATATTTCATTTGGAAAGCAAATGCACCTACAGGTGTTATAAGGACTCCACACTGTAGGTTGTAGTTGACTCTACAATCTAAAAATGTGCAACTAACAATAATTTTTCTCACTACCTTGTTTCTTTAGAAGAATCAAACACATAGTTGAAAACCCTCTTTTATGAATGTTCTCTTCAACACATTGGATTATGTCAAATGTTGACACAAAGACCTAAAAATTATGTTTTTATTTGCTTCCATAATGATGCTGTCCTTTTGTAAAAGTCTTCACTTTCTTCAAATCTTTTGCATACATAGATTTATGATGGCCTTTGTGAGGAATATTTTGCAATGAAAGCTTGATGTTTGCTCCCTCTAGCATCCCATGAACAATGCACTCTTTGCTATCCCCTTTATGTGAGCACTGCTTATCATTATTTTTTGTTTCTTGATGGTTGTACCTCCACTGTATATGCTTCAAGCAACATGGATAGAAGAAAAAATGATATATAATAGTAAAAAAACATAAAATATGATGACCATCACCATTCAATGAGGCAAAACCATAAAAACATAAGAACTTTGTATGCAAATTAACCTCTTTGAATGAAGTAATGATGCATTTAAATTATGCTCTACATATTTCCTAAGCATTCAAACAAGTCATTGTTCATTTATGATTCTCACTTCATTGCACTCTTGGATTGATTGTCATGAATGGTCAATGTTCCTTTGACCCCTAAAGCCACTTTGTGAATCAATCCTTTGTCTGAAATGTTCTTTTACCTTGAGAAATATGAATGTGCACTCCTATCTCATTCCCCTTTTTGAAACCTAGGGGTAGCATGTTGGGCTCAACCCTTGTGGAGCCCATTTTTCACCACATGCTATGATGTCTTTAGAAATGAATCAAAAACATGATTTAACCTATACCTGCACAGTGAACACACATGTTAGATACAAAATAGTGAAGCTCAATGCTCTTGTGATGTTTTAATTTAGAGGCTCTCTTACATACATCTGATATTTGTTGATCTAACACATCATAAACATGTGCTATATTTCTTGTTGATGGGGAATATGATGAGACTCATATCTGGAGCTCTAATAATCTTTCTCAATCATCTACAAGCTCACCTGAAGACCAAGAGCAAGGAGGAGCAAACAACAACGAAGACCAACATGAAACCACCACAGGCAATGATAGATATGTTTCCTTTCATATGTATTTCTATTATTTAATCTTTAGATGTATAACATATCCTCCATGTTGCATTTGTTCAACTACTCCCACGACTTGTGTGGGACATTTGATTACTCCTTTGTTTCCAATGAATAGAAAAGCAACACCTATGCAATCTTGTGTATATTTCATTTCAAAATGAATGAAACATGAATGAAAGAAAAATATTGTAATTTATGCAATTTCTTTATGTTGTAACACATTGCACAATGAAATTGAATTCTCTTTTTTAAGCACCTTTAAATATGCAATGGTTAAGCATGGCAATTTTTTTTGGAATACCTTTCACCTTTAAAATGTAAATGAATTGCTTCAGCTCTACCAAATTGAGCTATAGGTGAAAATTTGGTAACAGTGACCAACATTTTTATCGAGATATTTTTAGTCAAAATCCTAAAATATATATTTTTATTATATGAGCTCCAAGATGCCTTATGCATGAAGGCCTGATCCTTTTCCTTTACAATTTTTGTTTTAATAGATTTAATTTATAATTGGATACTTATTGTTTTAAAAAGTTGTGAATCTATTTTTAGATGGGTAAGAAGTGGTGCTAGTTATAATTTCCTCCATCATGAGAAAACTAATTCAAATAAAGTTGGATGAATAAAGGTGATAATATTTTGGTTCATGGATGGGATTGATGAGGATGCTCTAATCTTGAGAGGGTATGGGATGATGAAAGGGATTAGTATGGATTCCTAGATCTTGAATTATGTGGGTGCATGTTTGGGCATGGTTTGAAACAGGCTCTTGACATAGATAGATTTGTTTGGGTGATATTAGGGAGATATGGTGTTGGGTTTTGATGGTGCTACTATTGATTAACACATAGGTTCTTTCAATTGTATATAAGGATGGGAGAAACATCTTTGAAGTTTATGGATTTTGAGTATGATGGATTGGATGGAATCGAGGTTTATGATTTTATTTTTAATGAAATGCTTGGATAGGATGGGATTAGAGATGTTATGTAATTTCATAACTATATTTATTTATTTTCGTTTATGATCCTTTGTGAATAGTCCTTGGATAAAATCTATGAAGGTTGTTGGCACCTCATTTTGTTGTGTCTCTTTTTTTCACTCTTCCACTCTAAAGGCCTATATTTTCCCTTTCATTTCTCATTGATGATAACCAATATGAGAGATTATGAATGGGATGGTCTTGCATGAATTTTTACCTCTAGGTTTTGTGTGGCTTTCACCTTTTCATGTTTTAGTTAGTTTCCTAAATTGAAAAATCCAAAATTGGTTATGTGAAAATTATCAAAGTGTTGGAGTTTTGGGGTTGCTCATACTTGCATACCTTCCCTAATGCTCTCAACTCCCCCCTTGGAAATCTTGTAAAATTGGTTTAGTGGAATTTTTTTAATAATCTTTTTGGCTATCTAGCATACCCTTACACTCATATCCTTCATTTGATCTTGTTAATCCTTGAAGCCCAAATATTATTATTGGGTAACTATTATGTTTTTGGAATTTTAGGTTGTTGGGGTTTCCTTTACCTCCCTACCATCTATTATCAACACAAGGGCAAAAAAATAAGAGAGGGGGTGAATCAGTTGTCACATAAATTATACTTATTAAACTTATTCTTAGATCTGATAATTTAACATGAAAGAAAAAACCATCACCACATCATAAACACACATTACACCGATATTTTTGCGTGGAAACCCTATTAGGGGAAAAAAATGGTGGAGGTTAATCCACAAGTTTATACCCTGTTAAAATTATATAAAATGGGGAATGCACATGCATTCAGGCACACTGCCTACAACTCACTACTCAAATACAAAAGAGGCTTACTGCCCAAAGGATGATACACTCTCTTATAGTCACATTCAGATTAAGTCCATCTGAAATATCTTGAACTAAGAAAATAGCATCTGCTAATGCCTGATTACAGTTCTGGTTAAGCACATGATCACTCTTTCTTCTGCTCACTCTTCTTCACACTACCTTCAAAATATTTGAAATTTATTCACACATAACACTTGCACACCTCATTTCAATCATGTCTCAAATGATATAAACAATCATTCATGTATATTCACATCTAAGGATAACATCAATTACATGTCATCCAAACAAAATATAAAATGTGTACAAACTATCGGCCAAAATTAGTAAACAATTATTAATTCGAATAAAATAATGTCAGCCAAAACATAGTAGGGACCCAAAAAAACATGTCTCAAGCACAAAACACCTTAAACAATTTTCCTCGAAGATTCACAACACACTACAATTACCCTATCGGCCATGAACAAGAAAAACATGAACACATAGAGGAAAATCACAAATCAAAAGCACAACGATTGATGCAAACCAAAAAATTAGATAGAGAAAAATATAGAAACATCCACAAGCATCATGAAACACCACAAAAGCATTCACAATAGCTCGGATTACTAGAATCTTATTATCTTCTTTTAGGAACACTAACTACATAAACAAAATAACTGTCGGAACACAAAAACTCATAACTTGATCAAATCTTCATGCGAACCTCTAAAATTTTTGGTGGATAAACTAGATAGAATTTTCAACAAACCCTTTAATCCAAAACTTCTCACCATCAATATACTGAGCTAACCAACATATTGAACTTCACTACAACACCAACAACCTTCAACTTACCACTGACAACTTGCAACATATTGTATTACAATTTTTTCAATATCCTTGACATATATAGTCTTAAAGACATTAATGCTAATAGTGTTGACACCAATGAAAACCACATATCAAAAATCTCCAATACCATCTCCTTAATCCCCCAACCCTTGAAGTTTGAAAGATAAAGGTGGCTATGTATTTTTATTAGACTATCAGTATTTCTATTTCCACTCATACTCTTCATTTGAATCATCAATCCCTAGAGTCCAAATATTAAATAGAGCCCAATTATAATTATGTCAAACTTTTGGAGATTGACATCCTCTCATACCATTTTATTAATATTTCCAATCTCCAAGGCCTAAAAGTTATTTTTTCCTAAATGTTGTGTTTATCAACAATTTGAAATTTCAATATTCCCCTTTCCAACATCTCTTTCCATGTATCTTGATCCCTCGACCCTCCAATTTCTTGATGCTCTGAAGTTCCTCCTCCATCCATCCCCCTCATCAGAATTTTCATCTTGGTAATTCCTTCCTTGGAAGTTTAGAAATATTGAAATTTCCCTCATTCCATTCCAATTTCTTCTAAGCTTTTTGGACTTTCAACCTTCCCCTTATCAACATACCTTTCCACAATTCCCTAATACCACAAAAATTTATCAATTCATTCATAACATTTCTCATATTTTTAGAGTATCTCATCCCCCCTTTCCATGTCAAATAGTTCAGTGGTGACCTCATAGCCTAATGCTCAATAAATAGAGTGTTAGGTATAAAAAAAATTCTCCACTTCCTATAGAAAAAATTCACTCACAAGAAAGGGTTATCATCATGCAAGTTAAATCAACTCATCAACATAATGTGGAGGGTTAATGGCCAACTCTATGAGAGTGGGTTAGATCTCTCATGCATCAAGCATAGCTTAAAATTAGGAGGGCATTCCTAGGGGTATACCTTAACATGTATTAAAATCACATAAAATGATCAATAATGTGAAACATAGGGAAAGGGAGCCTTAGGGATTCACCTCTTGGGGCTTGACACCTTTTCCAAGTTTCATTTAATTTAGGTTGAATTGAAAGGGGATATGTATGTGATTTGGAAATACAAGGATAGAATCAAGATTGGATGGATTTTGAAAAGGTATGAGATTGACTTACAACTTGATAGGTGAGTCAACCAACTCTTAACCAAATCTGGAAATGTCCTAATGGTAAAAATGCAATGATATAAATATGCTAAGAATGCAATTTACTATTTTGATGCAAATAATACAAGTAAAAAAATTCACAAAAAAACTCAGACAACATAAATGACCAAAGTAGAAAACTATGCACATGTGATTCAAATTTGAGGCTAATTTTGGTGGACATAGACGCCTAGGGCATGAGTGTCCTTGTAGGATTTTGTAGATATGTTTTCGGGGTCCTCCACTATAGGATTTGCACTTCACAATTATGCTTTTGGATTTGTCGGAACACTTATGGATTTAATTGCACTTGAGTTTCTATGACTTCACAAGCTGTATGACAACAAATGGAATAATAAACAAATTTCTTTTAAAATCCTTTTAATCATCTTCAATCCTATAATTTGCACTCATAAAGAGGGGAAATTTTGTGCCATATAAGGGTTTTCTTTAGTCAAACCCCATGTAAGTTTTCCCACTTCCACAATGGCAATGTGAATGATAGACTAATAGAAGAAATGAAGGCAATGATGAATGAAGAAGTGTTGCAACTCACCACCCTTCAATAGATTCCTTGAAGGAATAAAGGCATACACATCACCTCAAGGATCTTGGATCTTTCTTGATAGATTACTTGAATTATTGAATTATATTAGAGACCTAAAAAGTGTTAGCCTTCACAAAACAATCATAATATGAACATACATAAAATAACTTAAACTTTGACATGATGTTAGGATATTTATTTACTGCAATAATTATTTGAAATATTGCTCTTGACTTGCTCAATAGTGCTCTTGATCATAAGTTTTCTAATAATTTTATTTCTTCTTGCTAAATAGATTTGAAATGATGTAATAAATAGGTATTTCTAGGAATTTATTCAACCAAAAAATAAATCTAGATGGCCAACTTCAGACAATGGAATTGGAAATTTAAAATTGTCGAAACCAACATATTTGAATTTGGAGCCAAAAATATGGAAATTCATACCCATTTCAACCCTATTTTGCAAGTTTTTATGAGTGGCAGACAATGTCTGAGATGAGTGTAATTTATTCTTGGTTGCAATTCCTCAGAAGTTGTCAAAAATGGCCCATAGGATGCACAATTTAGGAAATTAAATAATCAATTATGTATAATAATTAAAGGGGGGCCAAAGATAAGGTTAAATTTTCATGGGTGAAAATTTATGATGGTACATTTATCCCCCACTTTAGTGGGAGTATGAACTTATGCCCAGACTCACACTAAAGTAGAGAAAAATATGTCAACAAATGTCCATTTGTACAACTCTTGAAAGGATAGGATGACTAAGGATCAAGAGGGTTGCACAAGCCCCCAAGATCTAGATCTAATGGAAAACCAACATAAGCACAAATGGACACACTCATATGTATGATGATGTAGCAATACAAGATAAACAAACATACATATTGGAAAAAAATGAAGCATTCGCAATGAAAACACATGATACAATATAACAAATGGATGATGATGAAATGGAATCAAGAATAATGTAAACATGATGTATACACAAAGAAGAAACATGAAAAAAACACAACACAAAACTCAATTTTAGTACTAAAGGGATTTGAGTTGATAGGGCAAAGAGACATTAGTCTTAAATTGTCTCAAATACCAAACACCATCCATTGAATAAAGAACAATGCTCCATAAGGATTTAAGCCATACACATCACTCATGGAACACATGGATCCATAGGAAATTAAAGTGTATTATGCTCGATGGTCATGTTAAAAGGGCGTTCATGACTCACACCATATCAAATTCTGATATTTGCTAGGTGAATCACAAACTAGGAGATACACAAGCTAGTAAAGTCCGATATTCACTAGGTGAGCTTGCAAGACACACACTAGGTCTACAAGGTGTGCCATGAAAAGGTGAAAAAATGGGAAGGACACACCAGGTCTAAAACTGTGTACCCATTTTTTAAACCATAAAAAGAGTTATAATCCTTGATAACCTTGATAAGGTGCCACAAAACTAATAAAATATGCTAGACATGGTTGGCAAGTTGTATTATGCCAGGTTCCATCAAATTAAAAATGCTATAAAGTTGTATTATGCTAGGTTTCATGAAATAAAAAGACTAGGAAGTTGTATTATGCTAGGTTCCATGAAATTAAAAGGCTAGCAAGATGTATTAAGTTAGGTTCCATGAAATGTAACATGTTTCACAAGGCCAACAAGCTGCATTATGCTAGACACTCATGAAACACATGACACCACTAGAAAGAAAGTTGTGTTATGTTTGGTGGTCATGAATATGATAAGGTTTAATGTCACGGTGGGAAAATAAAGGCACAAATTAAACAACAAAGGGGAATTTCTCAATACATGGTCACACCTTATGGAATATCATACTTGATATCACCACCAAGAGAGGATTATTCAAGGAATAAAATATTAATTTCTTAGGGAATAGTGAACATAACATTACCACTAAGAGGGATGCCATATGCCAATAAAACATCACACTCTTGTGGGACATCAAATCTATTATCACCACAAAGGAGACAAATCACATGGTTTAAGAAGGCTACACTTTGGTTGACAAGGTCACACTTCCTAGGAGATGTATGGTATCATCACTAAGAAGGAACTATTTCTTATGAAAATAAGGATTGGGGGATTATATGCCCCCCCTAAAATTTTAGTGCAATTGCTACACTAACGTTTTAAGGAGATAAAGAGGGATCCCTTACTAAAAGGAATGGAACTAGGACAAGTCTACCTAACCCCTTTCCCCCCAAGTGTAGGACAAGGATGATCCAAGATGATATGTTGCTCCTTGAAAAATAGAACATGATTGCATAAAGCCTAGTTTATACCCCCATGCATGGTGGTGAGTATGTTAAGATACTACAACTATCACATACCAAGGAGTGAGGCATATGAATGTTAATCTATTATATGTTTAACATGATCCCTATAAGAATCAAATTCTCTCATTTTATTTAAAGTATAAAATTCATTAGTATGATGTCCAAATATTCTATGATATGCATTGTAAGGTCCATTGATATCCTTATTTTATGTTTTTCACTCAAACATTGGTGGTAATGTAATTAAACCCATATCTACCAGTTTAGGTAGCTCCTCTTCAGTCCTGGATATAGGACAGGGGAAATTTAATTTCTTGAGTTTGTAAGGCCTATGTTTCTTACTTGATTGACCAATTTATTGATGTGAATGACAAGGATCTTCGTAACCTAATCCTTTAGTATCTTCTGATGGTTACTGCTCTAAGAGAGAATTGACTTCACACTCATTCTCTACATCACATCCTTGTTTCTTCAAGATTCTAAAGCCTTGGCCATAATTTTGTTCCAAGTCAATAGGTGTATTGGTAATTTTGTGTGCATAAGATAAAATAATCTTAGCTTGCATATATAAGTTATGGTTTCTATCAATATGTTCTTCCATGCTCTTTGGTTTAGATATGTCTTATGGTTCAAATTTTGAGATGTAAAATATTGAACATGTTAAGTGGTGGGATGATAGGAGGTGTTGGTTATTGACATAAGTTATTAGGAAATTGCATTGAGGGATAAAAGGATGTATTTATTTGAAGAACATTCAAGGATTTTCATATGAACTCTTGCATGCTTTCTTCATCTTGACCCAAGATGTGTATCTCATGAGAACATGCATTGGAAGGTGTAGGGACATCAATGTCATTATTAAGATCATGAACAAACAAATAGCTTGAAAGATCAACCAAAGATTTTAGAGAGGTTAAAAAATTTCCAAATAATTGAGCCATCATGATGATATAATGATTGTACTAAGGTTCAAAATATTATGCAACAGTTGGTTGGAAAATAGAAAACACTTTCGGATAGAGGTTCCTAAAAGGATTATGTCACATAAATCCAGGTCCCAAAAGGTAGAAAAGAGGCACTCATGGAATTTGTGAACTATGTAGGGTTTTAAGAAGTTCAAAGGTTGACTACTTAGGGTGCTATTTAAGGTTCTCATATTTATATTCAAATAGATTTGACAGTGAATTTTTTTACAGATTTTACTAGCTTTAGGATTATGAATTTTAACAATGTAAACATGCAACAATGCAGAAAGTAAAAGGAAACTTTGAAATGCATACACCAACTAAGTTTATGTGGCTTGACAAGATTTATAATAAAAAATGAAACAATGAACAAGTTTACTTCAAGATCCTTTAAAACCTCTTCAAACTTATAATTTGCACACTCACAAAGAGTGAAAATCTTGTACCATATAGGGGGTTTCCTCAGTCAAACCATGTGTAAGTATTCCCACTTCCATAATGGAAATTCCAATGATAAACCAATAGGAGAAAGGAAGGAAATGATGAATGAACAAACTATGCAACTCACCAACCTTTAATGGCTTCCTTCAAGGACTAAATTCATACACATCACCTCAAGTATCTTAGATCGTGTTTGGAAAATGTGTCTAAACCCTGTAACTACATAATTTATTGTTGATACATAAGGTATTGTTCATACGATGATGATGGGGGGTGTATGGGTTCTCCTAATGTGAGGGGTTTGAGGGGATCATCCCCTGACTAGGAGTCTAGGGGTAGTGTGCCCCGTTGGGGGCTTAGGGAGTAATGCTCCCAAAAGGTAAATTTTATTTATATTTTATTATTATAAATCTTGACCATTCATCATTAGGTCTTAGAGTTGACAATTGATATTTTATTGACTTGAATTTCCCTAAAAGCCAACCCTATTTTATGAGGGCATTGTATTACAATTGGAAAATGGTGATGTATTATGAGAGTATGATAGATGTCATGTTGCCTTTAGATCTCTGGTTGTTGATATTCTTGTGAGAAGCTTGCTCTGCAAATATATTGTAATCTTTGTGATTTTTGAATAATATATTGGGCAACTTTTGGAGTGTGGGTTTTCTCTCGAAAGGGGTTTTCTTGTGATGTAATCATTGTGTTGTGGTATGCATGATATTTATGTTTAAGTTTCTATAACTATTGAAGATCTATAAATTTTTGCATAATATTATTCTCAATATTAGTGTACAAAGTTGTTCTGCTATCTTAGCTTCCTTGCAGAGATTTATTGATAGATTTCTTGAATTCTTGAATTGTCTTAAAGACCTACAAAGTGTTAGCCTTCACAAAAAAATGATAACATGAACATAGATAAAACTCACATAAACTTTGACATGATGTTAGGATCCTAATTTGTTGCAATAATGTTTGAAATGCTGCTCTTGACTTGCTAAATAGTGCTCTTGATCATAAGTTTTCCAATAATTTTCTTTCTTCTTGCTAGATAGATTTGAAATGATGCAATAACCAGGTATTTATAGGAATTTTTTAATTGCCTGAAAATTAAATCCTGATGGATTACTTCAGACAATGGAATTGCAAATCTTTAATTGCTGACACCAACATATTTGGATTTGAACCCAAAAGTGTCCCAACCCTAGTTTTTTGGTTTTTAGGAGTTAGAGATAGTGTCTTAGATGAGTGCGATTGAATTTTGGTTGTAATTCCTTTGAAGTTGTCAAAAATGGGTCATAGGATGCATAATTTAGGAAATTAAATACTCAATTAGGTCCAATAATTAAAGTGAGACCAACCATAAGGTGAAATTATCATGGGTGACAATTTATGATAGTACATAATGAAACACAAATATCTAAACCCAACTTGATGTCTTAGCCCCAAAGACTATCACTAGATTAGGAACAATTGGTTGCATATAACCCTTATATAATTGATATGATTGCAAGAATGACCCACATAATTTATATATAATAAATGTTCATTTGAGAATGATTTCCTATTCATATCGATAGTCATGGGTACATAGGAAGGACCACATAAACTAAAATATTGATTTGTTTTTTTGATTTGATGGATAATTTGAGATTGTCTAGGTGGATGAAAGGCTATTGTCTATCCATTGGGAAATAGAGTCATAAATAACAATGAAGGAAGTCATGGAGGAAGTGTAAATGAAATTATTTGGGCACATCCCATCAAAGAAAAAATGTCATGCAAAGGGCATGCTTAGTTATCCAAAATAGATTACATGAATCCATATAGAACATGTAGAAGGCTAGTACAAATCTTGCAATATTTAGAATGTTGTTGCATTCACCAATTTCATGTTAGAATTGTACCAACAAATGTGGCAAGGGAAAATATTTACATTCATCAAATAATTTCTTAAAGAAATACAAACAATAATGAAGACATTTATTATATGATATTTGTACATGCATTTTATTCTTTACATGCTCTACAAAGAAATACAATTTATACAGTTAGATAGAGCATGAATTGAAATCCTAGATAATCCTTTTCACTTGCATCACCTCTAGCAGTGACTAGAAGAACCAACCTCTTGAACAAAGATAAAAAATGTTCATATATCAATAATCTTAGGCATAACTTGATCTCGCTACCTTATAGCAGTTAAAAATAGACAAATAAGGAAAAATCATGACCAAAATGGATGTTTCAAATCAAAGGAGAAGGATCATAATTACTCTCGGAAGTTGGGAAAATGACACCATGAATGTTGGTAGATGAAATCAAATTTATGCATTAAAATTCTTTCTACCCAAACACATTCATGAGCTCACCAAGTAGACCATGGTCATTGAAATATTGCATTAATGACACCTAAGTTGGAAAAGGAGTAGGTGAAATGAAAATGTGGAACCAAAATGATTAAAAATCCAAATGCCTAGACTCCATCAAAGCCTTTTGCATACTTAAATAAAGTTTTGTAGGAAGACAAGGGTCAATGCAAAATCATGGGGGTCCCAACTAGGCCCTTAAGTGGCAATGAAAATTCAGAGAAATAGAGTGAGGCAACTTGACATAAAAATTTGAATGTTATTAACATAATTTGAAATATATGTAAGAATTTTTTTTTTTAGAAAACTGAATTTAGTTTCTAGGATACTATTCCTTTTTTGAAAAAAGTAAATCTATTTGGTAAAAATTTGAAATTTCAATGCAATACTACTAACCTTTTAGGAAAAAATTAAAATAAAGTGTATGTATGACCACCTAAGTACAAGAAAAAAATAATATATTTTTTGGAAACTTTCAATATAAGTAGAGGACACATGCCTGGATGCGCCACATTTTTTTTCGTAATTTTTTTGCAAGTAAATAATTAGTTATGAACTTTTTATTAATTTTTCAAAAAATATTAAAATGTGTTTGTCTGACCACCATAACTTGGTAAAACATTTATGAAATTTATTTTTAATTTTTTTATCCTATAGTACGAGAAGCATAGAGTGTGACACATCTTTTGGATTAAAAAAAATGTGAAATCATTTAAGAATTGTAGATGTTTTTCAATCGGGCTATCAATGAGGACTTTATTCAGAATGTATGGAGAAAATTAATAATAATTATCTATTTAGTTCCAAATAAGACATATCTTATATTTTTGGAAAGCTAAATTTTTTCTCAATAAACCCTTTTCATTTTATCAAAGTTAGATAAAAAAGTCATAAGCCACTTTTTTGTCATATCGCCACGTTTTGGACCCCCATGATCTGAAACTCACCCACAACCTTTATTGGGTCATGTTCATATCAAGCCTCCATCTAGTTCACTTATATTTTTCTGTATCATCTTCTTCTTTATCTGTTAGGCCTTTGTAAAAAAATAATCTCCATGTGAAATATGTAATTTTTTTCCGAATTACCAAACATATTGAAAATTCGACCACCAAGTGAACACTTTGGTAAATTAATCAACATCTGAAGCTTCCAGAAAGAGCCAAGTGAACTAGCCAAATGCAACAAAAAATCTAGTTTAGATGAAATGTTTTACCAACAGCATCAACAAAGTGGGATGAATTTAGTATGATATCATCAAGGTAAGGATACATGAAAATGGGATGGAATTGGTCCTTGTGGGAATTTGAATTAGATGAATAATTGTACAAGTTCAAATGAATGAAAAAAGCCCTAAAAATATTTAGGAAAAAAATGAAAGTGAATCAAATAAGAGCATCAAAAAGGATAAGTTCACTTAGAAAAGTCCACAAAAGGAATATGATGTCAGTGGGGATGAGTGTGGGATGTTGGCCTCCATCTTCCCACAAAAACTTTACTTAGCCAAGTTTTGAAGTCAACTACATTTTGTGTGGAATCTATTAGAATGTGCAAATGCTAAAAGTTCATTGTCAATCAAACTTAAGACAATACACATGGAAATGCCAGTAAAACTGGATGGGCACAATTTTATTGCATATAAAAAAGTCCAAATAAACTAAAAGTTAGAAAAATATTTAAGTGATTCAGAAAGGCAAGGGAAAAGGGGAGGTTCAAATGATTGAAAAATTCCCACAAGATGGACACTTTTCTTTTTTTCTAGTTTTTCTACCCTTTCGAGAATAGATAATTAAATTAAGATTTTGTGGGAAAACCCAACCAAAACACATTGTGGGAAAACACATCTGAAGTACACTTGAGTTGGTTGGAAGGGAAAATCTTGCAAAGACATATTTTTCACCCCTTAGAAATTTTTGTAAAATTAAAAAAAGAAATTGGGTCTAATTTTTATGTTCTACCCAATAGTGCTAATAAATTTGGAAAAATACCACTCATAATATATATCTCAGTTTGGTTAAAAACTTTTCAAATATGGATAAGAAACAAAAAGGTGAAGAGACTCAATCTAAAGGGACAACCAAAAATCAAGTCTCAACAATGGCTCTGGTTGGGGATGCGTGCCTCTTTAAGGCACAACAAAAATCCAAATCTCTAGGAAAAAAACAGCTAAGATACAATACAAGAGAATAAAATCATATGCACATGGAAAGATCACAATAAATTAGCAAGATAAAACATGAAAAACAAAGAAATAGCCATAATTTTTTTTAACATACAGTAGGGCAAGCCTACAATGGATGGATGGGACCATTTTTGTCTATCAAAAACCATCCTATTGAAGGAGTTGATGTCCTTCAACCCATCATTATTTCCTTCACATAGCTGCAACAAGTACAATATTCTCCATTCAAGCACAAACTTGTGATTACTATTGAATAAGTGGAGATTTTGGCCACCATTATCCTTACCAGTGCATGGAAACCAAAAAAAATAGGCCACCACACTTCCCTAGATTCCATTCTTATTTATCTTTATAGATAGTAGGGTCACCAATTGAAAAATCAAGCCAACATGAAATAAACCATAGTATGCTCATATCTATTGACCTCCATGGGTAAATTGAGGAAAAAGGAGAACACTTCTAATTTATTTGACACATTGAAAAGTCCCACTTTATCTTATTGAAATATAAAAGGAAACTCATCTTCTAGCAAATCAAATTGAAAAATATAAAGATCTAACATAAAAGAAACTCGAGAAGTAGTTTATCAATCTAAGAAAATAATTTGTTACTCAAAAACCATCACAAGATATATGTTGGGCCCAAGTGAAACACTCAAACTTGGGCACACTATCATCCACACTATAAGAAACTGCAACTTCATCACAAAGGAAATCTTGATATTTAATTTTACAATATTATAATATGATAGAAAACCAACATAACTTTGAATCACTTATGTTGATGCAACCTTCATTAACATATCATTTCGGATCATGAGAAACTTTATGTGAAGAGTTGCACTCTTCAGATTGTCTCTCTATTTCAATCTCTTAGAAATATTTTGTGACACATATACTACAAAATAAGACATGTGGCACATATTTTCTTCCATATTCAAATCTTCAACACCACTTTCAAATAAGTCTCTTGAAGTGCATCGTGCATGATGAAAACTATATGTTGCACACTAAAAAAGGAGGTTCTCATATGCAACCATATGATTACCTACTTCACATTCATGAATTGAAAAATATTCATTTTGAACATCATGTTGTAAAAACACTTATATCTAAATTTTTGTCTCCATTAATAGATGTGCCTATGCTATCTATATGCAAAAAATAAGTAGAAACTTCAAAATTATAAAAAAGGACAAAAGAAGATAAGAGATCAATCACAAGAACAACTTATTGTTCACCATTTGCATCATCAAAATGTGTATGCCAACTACCTGAGGTTATTCATCTGATGTATATCTTGCATACACATATTTTTCACTACCCATACTACTACAAAAACCATCATATTCCTCATTCATAGATTGAAACTCATCATTGATATCCTTATTACAATCACTTATAGATGACTAATCTAGCTAAAGGTAGGTGCATATAATATCATGTTCATCTATACTAATTTCATACATTGCATCAAAACCTTCTTCTACCTAACTGTAAACACAATCATTAGTTGATATTGTTCTTCAACTTGATGCCACCTCCATAGAAATTCCATCATTAATAATTTCACCACTAATAACATTTTTTCTTGAGGATAAATATTTTGCAGTCATATCCTTTCTTAGATCATTGGTGAAATCAAAGAATTCATATTCTATTGTATGTTAACCAAATTAAACTTGAACCTAGAGAAACATCATAGGCTCTAAGAAACATGTCAATAAAAGAAAGTTTGTTAGGTATACAATTTTTTGGGATCTTGGAAAGAGAAAAACCAAACTTATGACTAAATTTTTTTCTAGACTATCCTTGACATTGATATTTTCCAATTATTCAACAAGAGAAACTTGTTCCAAATGAAAAGCATATTCCTCTTCAAACAAAATCACAAGTTGATTCCATGAAAAATAATTCTTGGGAAAGATTTGATAGTAACTCCTTCCTTTCCATCTAGTGACCTAACAAAAAATATAATCCATGTCATGTCATCTTCAAATTGATACTTCTCCATGAAATCTGAAAATGTAATGACATGTGCATCCCCTTAACCACTATCATACCCATCAAAACTTATCGTCAATCTATATATTGAAGATATTACTGTCTTCCTTTCACAATTAACCCAAGAGAGGTCAAACTACATGCACATAGGATCAAGTGGAATAAAAGGGGATCGAGAAACCATTTTTTAACAACATGGTTTATTTGTTATTGTTGATCCCTAATTATTTCTTCACATTCCATTTTAGTGTCAAGAATCTCATCCAAATCCAACTTCTTTTCAAGTATGGGTACTTGTAAATTTGAATGTGAACATTTTCCTTGTGTTGGGTTGTACAAAAATAGGGTGGTTCATTCTCATAAAAATCCTAGACACGTATCCTCTCATAATCCCTAGAGTTTGTATAATTTTCCATATTTGATGAAGTATCCTTGGGGTATATGCATTCATTCCAACTATTCATAGTTGGTTATAACTATTTATGAAGGGCAGCGAGAGAAGAAAATAAAATTGTTTCTTTACCAAGAAAAAACCATACATTAAATTGAAAGAAAACAAGGTACCTTAAAACTAGTTGTAGTCACATGATATGTGTTCATAAAAAATGAATAAAACAAATCCTTTGATAAAAAAGTCACAACCTCACAACATCAAAGAAACCCTTGAAGCACATAGACCTCCAAGGCACAAATTTGATTTTAGGTTGCAACCAACAATAGAGTCTTCAATATTTTTTCAACCCAAAAAACCTTGTGATTCTTTAGGTGTCATTTTGGAAGGTGTGAGTTGACTGGATATCATAATCACCCAAAAAATGTATAGCTACAAATTTTTTTTATTGAGGTGTTTAAAATGTTTCCAATTTCCTAAGACCTAACAAGGGTTAAATATTTCTTAGCAAAAACACAATTCTATTAGGTCTCAAAAATATTGCTCCATTTCCTAGAGAAAAATCTCATTCACAAGGCCAAGGTTATCATCATACAAGTGAAATAAACTCATCAATAAACTGTGGAGAGTTAATGACCAAATTTATGAGAGTGGGTTAGATCTCTTATCTTTGAGCTCAATGTAAATATGAGAGGGTGTTCCTAGGGGTATACCTTAATATGTGTTAAAATCGCATAAAAAGATCAATAATGAAACATAAACATCCAAACCCAACTTTATGTTTTAGCCCCAAATATTGTCACTAAACTAAGAAAAAATGGCTGCATATAAGGTGACTAGGAAGGATGACTTAAAGTAAAGTATTGATTAAATCATTTGATTTGATGAATGTTTTGAGATTGGTAAGGTTGACTAGAGATCAGTGCCTATCCATTGGTCTATAGAGTCATACATAGAAAGAAATGAAACCATGGAGGAATCATAAATACATGATTTGGGCACATATGCCATTAAAGAACAAATGTCACACAAAGAGTGTACTTAATTATCCAACCTGAATTGTATGAGTCCATTTGAAACATGCAAAAGGACATTACAAATATTGCAACATTTTAAATGTTGTTATTGTTAGATCCACAAGACACTTGAGAGGGGGGTGAATGAGTTGTACATTAAACATTCAATCCCTCATTAGCTTTCAAACCCTTATCAACATTTCAACCCTCATCATGTATTAATAGAAAGTAAAAATATGAAATAAAAATGAAATAAAAACCATACAGAAGAGAACAACATATTTACATGGAAAGCCTTAAGCAGGGAAAAACTATGGTGATGATTAGCTCACATATATATGAATAGAAACACCAAATACAATTAGGATCAGTACCAAGGGATCACTGCCCAAAGGACTCAATGTCTAGAATGAATAAGAAAGAAGAAAATATTAAAGAGACATTAACTATCTCAAAGCAGCTGGAAAAAATCCACCATTGCAACTTTGCACCATCTGCAAACCTTCAACTCACTACCTCCAGCAACTTTAGGCACACTGAAAATATAGACACCTTCTGCTCACTGCATCTAGAGTCATAATAATCTAAGCTCCCACTTAGATCACCACATTTGATCACTTTTTTATCTCACACACACCTTACAAATCCACACACATCTCCAAAAATTAACCTTTCGTATATATCCCTTACAACCTCAAAAATCTTCTCCATGTCATCCACAATAAAACATATGCACCTCAAATATGCAACCACTAAATAGGTCAGCACCAAACACTTCCATGATAAAAATAAGTGAAGGAATACCATGCCAAGGGTTAACTAGGACCTAAATCTACACCAACACGCTTTGTAATGCTTCCAAAAAAAAAAATAGTCTCCATAATTAGCACTAGAACCTAGCTCAACCAAACCTATACTAACATTAACAAATGATCACATACACGCCTCTCTAGGTCAAAAAATAATCATGCAGACCATAAATCAACAATTCACAACATCTACAAAACATCTCATAATATTCTAACATCATCAAAATATTCTGCAATACTGCCACAAGCACGTACAATAGAGAACACCATCATTTTGTGCAACCAACAAGATTAGCACAAACATGTGACACACTAACCACATTAAAGAAAACTTGAAGAAAAAAAAATCCAAGGGAAGGTAGTACAAGCAATATTAGCATGTTCCCAAATCTGCAAGATAGGAAACCATAATATGAAGAAATGCAGAGCAATTCCATTTCTCCCAAAAAACCTTCTGCATAGGCAACACATTGTCAAACACATCTTCCACTACCACATAATCTAGAACCTAAAATTATTGATATTAAATCTCTAAATGCCTCTAATAATCGCATTCAAACCACACAAACATATCTTCAACCATGAAGAAATAGAAAGAACAACACTGGACACACCTTTGTCATACTACACACTCTCTTATTCATTTTTTCTCAAAAGCACTTGGAAACCAAGTGCATCAATTGCACCAACAACACCACAAACACCTTGATGGCGCTCTCAAATTTTGCAAATTTGAGATGCCCATTTCAAAATTTTGCTTCTACACTTTCAGAAGTGCACCTGATGAATCAGTCTGAGTGACCTACTTTGGAGGGTTAGAATTTGAAGCCTATTGTTTTTTGTGCAAAACCCATTTGTAGACATATTCAATTGACATATGTGAACGTGCATGTCACTTTTTAGCTTCCCATGATGAGTTTTCTCAGGGTTTTGAAAAGTGAAGCTGCAGGGTTTTGAAACATTTTTGCTATTTGCAAACGTTTAGTTTTGCAAAGTTGCATCTCATTTGAGCTTGCATTTTGCAACTAGTTGACTGTCAAGTTAGAACGAATGTTGTTCTACATTCTCCATACCAAGATGAGATCGTATATTAGTTTTTCAAAGCCTCATGACCTCATTTACTATTTTTAACAGATCAAAACCAAATGCAGTTTGTTCAGTTTTGCATCTGCATTCCTGAAAGCATTTCAAAGAGGCTAACTTCAACCATCAATATCTTTTGACCAGTGATGATTCAAGAAAATTATTTTTGCACACATGTTCAGTGTACCTAAATGATCTTCTGTGTCCAGTGGTAGCCTGCTATGAATTGATTTTCTATTTGTTCAAAATGGTAATTGGATCAGTTTGAGTTGATTCTGAACATTGTTGTTTCAGAAACTTTGAGTAAGCGACTTTATGGATTAATATCCGGTTCGTCGAGTTTCCTTTTTCTGAACTGTTTGTTGTATTGTACTCTTGGATCAAATGTCTAAATGCTTGCAACTTTTTGATGTCTCTCGGAGGTCGTTTGACCAGTTTCCCAAGTTGATTCTAGAGCCCACTTGGCCTGTTTTGACCATTCTGCAAAAGTGCTCGAAAATAGGTTTTAATGGAAACCGAGTTCATGTTTTCACTTCTGAAGTATTCAAAAGGCAGTGTCAGATCATTTGAGCATAAAAGTTGTTTGAAAACGAAATTGTTTTTAGCTGGACCTAGATGGGGCCCGACATGCTTTGCATAATTGTGAGGTTCGCTTCAAGTAAATGGTTGTAAATTCAAGAGCTTCTATGTTATGGAAGTAGAGGACTATGAGAAAGTAGTGTTTCACTTAAATGACAATGGGTCTTGCAGCTATGTTCCATGCTCAAAATGGATCAAAACAAGGAAGAACTGAAACATAAAATGATAAGATCCTTTCTTAGTAAATTGACAACCTAGAACTTTGAAGCACTCTTTTGTGAGTCAAAGAAGTGATTGTTCATTTTCCAATTTGCCTAACAAATGCAATAGCTCCAATTTTTGACAAAAGCATTGATGGAAATTAATATTTGGTGAGATGTGGGTAAGGTTTATGTTCAATTTAATGTTGGATTGCCTAAATTTTGTAAAGATAATGGAATGGATGTTGGAGCATGTTTTATCTTTAAAATTCAATGCAATTGCACTCTTCACATCTATGGAAGTTATGGTAGTACAGATAAAATTAATACCATGGGAGGGGACAGTGATGTCCATTTGAGTTACCGCGAGGAAATTCATAACACTTCTCATCATTATAAGTTTCTTCCATCTATTTGAAGTCATGACCCGAGTTGAGAAAAGATCTAACTACTCCTCAATTTGATTGGAGTGTACACAAACCTATCAAGTGTATTTTATGTTTGGCAAAGGGAAAGGGCTTATCCTACATCCAAAGCAAAGGATTAGAGTGTTCTGCACAACAAACAGGGAATCCCAAGAAATGTAATCATTATTCTAAGAAATTTTGAAAGCTTCAGCACCTGGCGGCCAGTGCACATGTTGAAAATGTATAAAAAAATGTTTGAGGGAATTCTATTTCAAAGGTTGCATCCAACGAATAAGACGAAAGAGGGCATCAATTCAATGAGTGGTGAGTATCTATTAAAATTCCTCAGAAAATTTTAAACAAACTCAGCTAGCCAATAAGGGAAACCTACACCAATTAGAGGGAGATATAGTTCAAGTAAATTGCAGGTGGAGGGTGCCATTAACAAAAAATAATGTGTGCAACCTAAGACAAGGGTCTGTGAGGGCGAAACCAACATGTGGAAGGGGAAACCTGCACAACAAGAGGGAGGCATTTGCTATAGAGAAAATGCATCAACATTGTTTGATGAACTCCTTTTTAGCGCAACAATGAATGAAGGAGCCGCCATGGTTGGCAGGAGCGACTAAACAACTTATGGGAACATATGAACAAAATGGATTTGTTGGAAATGATTTAGAAAATTTTAACTAAGTAATTGGAGGGCCCACACCAAAAGGAAACCATGGAACGTGACCAAAAACTAAGGATGGAGGGTAGTTGCTGTGTATGCATAATGCATATACTGAAAAGGCTTTAGGAATTTTCAAACTCAGGGATGGCATAGTGGGCACTGGGTATGTTAATCCATCAAAGCACAAGGTGGATAACGATGGAAGCAGTGAGGAATGCACTAAGGTTATAATACACACAAAATGGAAATTTCAGGGGCCCAGCCTGGAGAAAGGTATGGAGATCCCTCAAAGCATTTGAAAATAAATGCAAATGCCAACATGAAAGAGTGGAGTTGCAGTGCACGAGCAGAAAAAGCAGAAAGAAATATTAGGGAAAAAAACAAAAGAGCCAAAGGGTGATCGACGGCCAAGGAAGAAGGAGGCCACATGGGAAAATCTCACTAACCTTGCAAGAGAAAGGGTGACGTTAGCCGAAAACCTGCCAGGCCCGCGAAATTAAGGCACTTGGGTGGTGGTCCTAACAAATGCAACTTTCTCGTGGAGGAATCGGGTATGTTTTAAATGGCTGATAGTGAAGGATTTTAAATGAACAAAACATTTAAAATTAAATGTGGGGTGTGAGGCCAATTTAGGTGGAAAATAAGAGGTGGGCCCGGGTGAAATAATGCAGGGAGGTAAAACAAGAGATGCCCGTTTAATTTTTAATGACACATTATATAAAGTAAAAGGATTTTAAATGTTGCCCGATTAAATAATGGGGTTTTAATATTTTAAGGGCAGGTTTTAATAAATGTGCAAGTAATTTCAATGGCTCGAGGTTAAATAAGAAAGTGGGAAAGGCACAAGATAGTATATTGCCCAGAAAATGAGATTGGGTAAGTTAAATTGATACCTACAAATGGTATAGAGGAGGGTGAGAATATTTTAATATTTTCATTTAAATTGGACAAAGTGAATAAAATATTCACTAAGGTTTTATTTGCTAAAAGACACCATTTCATGAAGACACATTTTCTTCAGCTATGAAGAAGAATGAACAAAAATAAAAGAAAGAGGAATTTTCTCTTTGTTAAAGGTGAAATATTTTTTATGGTAAAACATAGGTAAAATGTTTTACATGTCTTGGGTAAACGAAGTATGAAATATTTGATAAAGTGAATAAGTATTCACTATGCAAAAATGTTATTTGCTGGAAACTAATGTGAAGTAAAATATCAAATATGAATAATATAACATCATAGGAAAATAAAAGATGAAGTTCAAGGGTAAGTGCACCAATCTGTGACACAATTTTGGCTCTTAAGATGCCACTTTTTTTTTCTTTTTCTGAAATCAGCAAATTCTTATTTGCATGAGAAAATGAAGATAGTTATGCTCAAAATTTCAAGATGCAACGAGAAAAAAAGTTGAAGTGCTCCGAGTCTAGTTTATAAGATACTATTTTTTTTTTTTCAAATTAATGAAGATTAAGGGTCTCAAAAAGGAGAGGCCCCAAAACAGGTCCTGTTTTTATAAAAAAAAATAGCATAGCGCCTGAGGGCTCCTCCCTTTATGATTAATTTTTTTTTAGAATTTCAAAAATCCCAACAATGAGAAATTAGCTAACACCATGTAGTTTATCCTCATTCTTTCGGATAATTTTTTTAATGAATATATAATATTTTATGAATTTTCAAAGCGGTCACATCCTGAAAAGCTGAAATTTGAGCGTGCTCCCCCCCAAATTTTTTGCAAACTAATCGAAAATTGATTTTTTTTTTCATCATGTGTAGAATGGAGTCTAGTTTCAAAAAATGTAATTTGTTTCACATTCTGATGAACGAGTAAAAATCTATCCTAAACCTAGCACATGTTGGTTTTTGACCAAAAACGAAGGCATTTACAATAGAAGCCATGGATCAAAACCTTAACTAAATCAAAATGGAAAAATAATTATATATTTAGATAGCTAAGAGAGAGTTTAACACTATGATGGTTTTTTTATAAACTTGCATTGAAAGACGTGCAAATGAGATGGGGAGCACGGATGAAAATATGAAAATTTTTTGCACCCTTTCAAAAAATCACGTCATTTTCATGAAATGGTTGTCCAAACCTTTGGGTCAGATGCCCAATGCAAAATCCAACCCATAGGGTTGGTATTTCCCAATGCAACTTATTTAGCACTCGCCAAATTTGGTGAGTGCGAAATGTCATTCATGACTTTTGGAATACATTTTTGTAAACTCTTTGATTTTTGCTTTCTCTGTCAGGGAAACTATATACATGAAATAAAAATTTAAGTATAAGTTCACATTTACATATGGAAATTTAATTTCTTATAATCTAAGTTATATTTCATGTATATATAGGTAGAATTTTTGAGAGCGGTTTTAGATCTCTAGGAGTTATAATGCAAATTCTAGTTTTTGGAAGATCTTAAAAATTTCAGACTTAGTCAAATTTTAGTAATCAGCATGTCAAATTTCAATAATCAGGAGGTCAAATTTTAGTACTCAGGAGGTTAAATTTCATCTTTCTCTCTCTATCTCACTCATTTTCATCTCTTATTCTCTAGACCTCTCTCTCTCTCACTATCTCCATCCCTTTATCTAACAATACGTTCCTTGAGCTCAAGAACTATGTCTCTACATGTCCATCTCTCTCTCCTTCCCTCTCCAATATCTATCTCCCTCCCTCCTTCCCTCTCTACGTTTCTCTATCTCCCATCCCTCTCCTTTTATCTCTATATATCTCTCTCTACTCTTTATATCACCTCTCTCTATACCTACCTATCCCTCTCTCCCTCTCTCTCCCCTCTTTCTCTCTCACTCTCTACTTCCCTCTCCCTCTCCTTCCTTCTCCACTCTCTATCTTGCCATTCTCTCTCTCCTTCCCTCCCTAACTCTATAATTTTATCTATCTCCCCTCTCTCTCCTTCCCTTTCTACTTCTCTCTATCTCACCTCTCTTTCTCCCCCCCTCTCTCTCTCCCTCTCTCTTCCTTTCACCCACCTTTGCTCTCTACTTCTCACTATCTAACCTATCCCTCTATACATATTTCTCTCTCCCCCCTCCTTCCCTCTCAATCTCTCCACCTTCCTCCTTATCTTTGTACTTTTCAGCTCCATCACACATCTCTATCACCTATCTCACTTCTCTCTTTCCCCTTCCCTCTCTACTCTCTTTCTCTCTATCTATCCCTACCTATCCCTTCCTCCTCTCTCTTATCTCTCTCACCTCTCTTTCTCCATCCCAACATCTTCCTCCCTCTCTCCCTACCTATCCCTACCTCCCTACCTATCCCTCTCTCCCTACCTATCCCTTCCTCCTCTCTCTTATCTCTCTCACCTCTCTTTCTCCATCCCCACCTCTTCCTCCCTCTCTCCTTCCCTCTATACTTCTCTTTATCTCCTCCTCCCTCTATCTACCTAGACCTCTCTCTATTTTTGTCTCACCTCTCTCTCCATCCCTACCTCTCCCTATATCTCTCCTTTCATATCTACTTCTCTCTACCTAGTTGTCCCTCTATACCTATTTCTCTCTCCCTCCTTGCCTCCTCTCTCTAAATATCTCCACCTTCTTTCCCTCTCTAATTCTCTCTATCACCTCTCTCTATCTCTCTCCTCCCTCTCTACTCTCTCTATCTCTCCTTACCTCCCCCTCTTCCTATCTCTCCTCTCTCCCTCTCCCTCTTTCTATCTCTCTTTTCCCTCTCTCTACCTATATCTCTCTCCTTCTATCTATCTCAACTATCCATATTTACCTATCCATCCCTCCTCTCTTTCTTCCACCAAAATTCACTCTACATCTCTTTGTCTAACCTACCCCTATATACCTCTTTTTCTCTCTCTACCTACCTCTCTCTCTCTCCATCCCTACCTCTCCCTCCAACTCTCCTTACCTCTCTACTTCTCTCTACCTACCTATCCCTCTATACCTTATTCACTCTCTCTCCCTCTCTCCATCCTTCCCTCTCTCAATCTATATCCACCTTCCTTCTTCTCTCTCTAACTTCTCCCTCCCTTCCCCTCTCTCCTTACCTCTCTACTCTATCTCTATCTCAACTCTCTCTACCTAAATACATATCCCTCCCTCATCTCTCTCTCTCTCTCTCTCTCTCCCTCCCTCCCCCTCTCTCTCTCTCCTACCCCTCTCCTCTCTCAAGTCTTTCTATCTTCTCCCCAATTTTAACCCTTAAACCCTAAACCCTTAAAAAAACCTCTACCCCTCTATCTCTCTCCCACTCCCTATCCCTCTTTCTCTCTCTATCTCACATCTCTCCCTCCTACCCCCTCTCCCTCTCCCTATCTCAAGTATCTCTCTCTCTCTCTCCCTCACTCCTATATCTCTCTGCTCTACCCTTAGCCCTATACACTTAACCCTTAAACCCTCTACCCTCTATCTCTCTCCCACTTTCTCCCTCTCTCTCTCAAGAC